>CAJNDT010005779.1:868251-958251 GCA_905221615.1 Symbiodinium sp. CCMP2592 | reverse complement strand
GTCAGCTCCCACTTACCGGGAGTAGCGTGGGGCCGGGATTGAATCAAACTTAAGAGCCTTAGAATGGTGGGAGTTGCTGAAGCCCTCCACCCGAATAACATGTTTGTGTCACATGTGTCTTTCAGACTTCGTCCATCCTTCGCTTCGCTGGCACCTGACCTTGTGGAGCTGAGTCGGTCCCTAAGTCCCCCTCCAGCTAGCACGACGCCCAAACTTGAAATACTCACGACTCCACGCAGCAAAACCCGAAGCCCTAAACCGTGAATTCTCAAACTAAAGCCAAAACTCCTAATAAAAGCATAGAAGCATATAGAATACCTCCTTATAGAAGTATATAGAAGCCCTAATAGCATCCCTGCGGAAGGCCTGATAGAACCCTATGCCCCATGACCTTATATCAGCCTCAACACCCTAAGCCCTAACACCTACCTATAGTCTCTCCATTGTAGTTCTTTTTTTGGGGGTTACCTCATAGGATCCAGAATATATAGTTGGTTAAACCAAAAAACAGAACTAATTACAATGGAAACTATAGGTACAGCCTTAAATCCCCAAACCCCGAGACGCCCTACCCCTCGGCTACCTGGCAGCGGAAGCTCGAGAAGGTGAGACGCTGCTCTGGGAATCGAGTGGCCAACAGGGACAGCGTGTAGCCTCTTCAGGTCGTACCAGTCTAGGGCCTAGGGCATACGGCTTTCGGCTTGGTTTCAGGTTCTTGGTTGCATAGTTTCACGGCTTTGCAGTTCCAGGCTTGTCGGTCGATGTGGGTTTAGGGTACTACAGGGACCTGATTAAGAAACCTTGGGCCTTTACAAGGCTCCTCATATGAATTCTACTATTTTGGTGCTTTTGGCCAGGGTTTCTTAATCAGGCTCCTACATTACTCATGAACCTCCACCAAGACCCCCGAGAAATCCAAAAAGTAGATCCCTTAATGGCTCCTACATCCCCTGGGGCTCCAAATAGCCCAAAGTAGGCACTATTTGTAGACTTTAGACCCCAAAGTAGGTACTATTTGTATACTTGGAGCCCTAGGGATCATTGGAGGTTCAAGGCTCACGTCGATGGCGCAGGACGCTTTCGCATTGCTACGGCTAGGAACCTCGGGTCCTCTTCTTCGAGGACCCATAGGCTCCGCAGTAGTTCCTTTGGGGGCCACCTTATACATACATACATACATACATACATACATATATATATATATAGACATCTATATATATATATATACATATATATGTATATATATATATATATATATATATGAACCCCCAAAAAGGAACTACTATGCAGCCTCTGGGGAATGGCTGGAAATCAGAACGGGTAAGCCACTCAAGGACGCTAATCATGAGATCTTCGGTGCGCCCCGCCGCGGTTTTTGATTGCGGCTCGGCATGTGAGCACTGTGCAGATGAGGGTGTCGTGTAAATCCACCAAAGGCACTGTGTGCACTAAAGCATGGTGGTCTCGACGGCTTCTACCCTTCGCGATGGTGGTGTTGCCCGTCGGAGCAAGGCTGAACAAGAGTCCCATCTAGTGTCCCCTCTTGTTCCGTATGTATATGGCGAAACCCACCGTTTCGGCGGAAACCTTGACACGTACGGCTGGGGTCTTACTGGTATGGCTTATCAATAACTTCACTTCCTAACTATACCGTAATCATCCTAAGCACAAGAATGATACCAATAAAAAGAAAACAAACAAACTATAACAATAATGATCGACGGCGGCAGTGTTATGGTGGACCAGCCCCGTGCCAAAAAGTACCTCCAACTCCATGGCATGACAATCTGAATATACCATGAGAGACTCAGCGAAACACCGTCGATGGGCAGCAAGGGGTGGATGTCTGGCTGTGCAGTTGGCATCAACTGTGCCTTCGCCGGGAAGTACTTCTGTTGGTGAGATCTGCCTCGATAGTTGTCGGTTGCAGAAATTTCGGGAGGCACGTTCCGCAACATGACATGAGCATCATTTGTGGCATCTGCCTCACAAGTGACAACGGCCGCTATGAGAATCAGTTTCGGCCCCTCTACAACCTGAAGCTTATTTGAGAAAACTGCAGGCTTTTCCAGCTAAATTAAGCAAGGTATGCTACAAGTTTCAACTGAATTTCATCTATGTGCCATCCCGGGCCATGGAGAACCCAGTAGATTCTAGCCCTTAATTCCATCCGAGCTGCAAGATTTGTGGTTGCTCGTAAACTTCGATGGTCAGAGGCAGTGTGGCAAACTGGAAGTCGGGCGCCTAAGGCACTGGGGAATGCGGACAGGAGCTCTAGGGTTTAGGTTTAGGGCTTCTGACTTTCTGGGACTGTCCCGGTGTTTTCCCTCCTACTTCGCAAGGACGAGCCCGCATTGCAGGGTAGTTGGTTGGACAAGGTTGAGGGCTCAAGAAAGTTTTGAGTCGAAGTAGTAACCTTCAAGAATGGCCTAATAGTATGACTAAATATCTAGGCCCGTATTTGGGAGTGTTTGGGTAAGCCCCGCTTCTGTTTGCAAGCTTCGCCGCAAAAACACCCTCGTGGTTTTAGGGTGCCCACAGGGTTTGGGGTTTTTGACAGAGCCTGGACCAGAGATATCTTCCTATGAATACCTGAAAAGCACGGCAGGCTTTGTGAGGTCCAGGTCGCGCTCTAAACCTCAATGGGTGGAGTCAGCAGTAAGGAAATTAGTTCGTGTCTAGGAAAAACCATACCCCTGACGTTCAATGTGGATAACGGAATGATCCCATCCATGTCAGTGTCAGTTCCAAGGAAAGGAAGCTGTTGAGGATGCTATACTCTACTGCTCGGTTAAAGTTCTCCCGCTCTCTCTTGAAACGCACAATATATATATATATATATATACACACACACACACACACATGATATCTGACACCATGGGATCCTTGTGATCCAGATGCCGAAGAGAGAGAGACCGCTGTTCTTCGGAATTGGCTCCCCCTTCCTCCACCACCCCCAAACTCCTCCCTGCGAGCCTCCGCCACTTGCAGGGAATAGGTACCTCGGTGCAGAGCACACCGCAAGGAAATGCTCATGGTGCCGACATCTCCCTCTCCCGTTTATAAGCGTCTTATGCTTTTGTTGATTGGGTTTGTGACTCTGATATGTTCCTGTCGGTACGGGTCTACAATACCTTGATTTATGATGCACGGGCTGCGAGTTCGCGGATTTCATCATGCGATCTGGCACTTTGCGCAGGAGAGGGGTATCAATCAGGTCTACATAGTCTATCGGCTTGTTCTTGAACCCTACCAATTAGGTACGGCCGCCATACAGTAAGAGTCTATAATAAGGCAAATGTTAAGGACCTAATATATCTATATTATGAATATTATTCAACTATTACTGAGTGGGGGCCGTACCCAACCTACCAACCATCTCAGTGGCAGATTACCCAACTCTACGAGCCTCCCAGACTCACAAAGCAGAAGATGCTCAATAACCCACTGATACCAGGTTTTGAAAAGCTCCTAAGGAATCCCTAAACCCTACTTGGAGGTTCATGGGTACTTTTAAGTGGGTTTTCAGTCCCCTAACAGGAGTTGTAATTACAGTTACCCTACTTCTAACTCCACCTATAACTAGCCATGAACCTCCAAGTATATACAAACTCAAAACTCGAACCGAACTGCTCTGTTAGGGGTTTTCGGGCTCGAACTGCTCGGCGCAAAGGTCTTCGTTTGGGCTGCACGGTCCAAAAGGTGTAAGGCTCCTTTTTAGGGCTTTTCATGTGGGCGCCTTAATAATTAGACTAGGGTTTTGGGGCCCGTTATACGATAAATGTAGTAAGGAACCCCGAAAATAGTATTGGCAGAATTGGTATCTACTTAGGCCCCTCTATATTATACAGTTTCCATTATTGCGGCTCAGGATTAGGAGGCCTTCGTCAGCTAGCTCTGGATCATTCACCTGGGTGGTTGTCAAAATTATAGTCCCTTTTTGGGTCCCTCATATAGTACGGCACCTAATATTTAGGGTACCCAACAAAAAGTGACAGAAATCTTGACAACCACCCACCTTCTCACTTGGGCCTAAACCCTTCTTTTGAAACCCAAGCTCTGCCTCTGCCGATCAGCTGGGAAGCAGCACTGCTTTTGGCCCTTTTTGACTGGACCCTTCAGCCGGGATGCCAGGAGAGCCTATCGCTGTCTCGCAGACGATGCCTCGACTTTGAATTTGATGGGTCTACCGATAGTCTCCAATTTGTAGGTGCTTTTTGCGGCTGCGCCATGTGTATATTTAGTATCCTGTACGGATACCCCAAAAACGACAATAGGTAGGGTTTAGCTAAGGCTTAAGTCTTAAGACTTAAGTTCGGATTCAAGCTTCAGCACAGACAATACCAAGCACCGCCGGGCGAAGTCTCTGGTACAGGCGCGAGATTACGGTTTAGCTTGTGTGTTACTTAAGGTGTTGTGGCTGCCATGGACTTTCGCTCGCAAGAGTGCCCTGGCCTGTTCGGGCACACACTACAGTGAAACCCATAAAGTTGGAAAGCGGATCAAGGCCAAATAGTGCTGGGATTCCCAATACATTACTCTTGAGGATTGAGGCTAGTGGGTTTCCAACTTTTGGGCTTCTATTTGTAACTGCGTAGAGCTCCAGAAACCCTCTTAAGACCCCGAACCCTAAAACGAAAAGCACGAAGTTGGGCCGCCGAGTTGACACAGCTCCTCCCAAACGGCAGTAACTTTCAACGACCCTTCAGCCATCATGCAGAACCACCCCTTAGCACGTGTTTAAGGGCCCAGCGGCCGCATGGCAACATTCGAGTCTACCGTTTTTGGTCCCTTATTTAGGGGTCCTTATAATAAAGGTCCTACTACTTAGGGTGCTACTATGTTAGAGTCTCCATTGTAGTTCCTTTTTTTGGTTAATCAGTTTTATGGTTAGGACCCTACAGTAGAGATTTTGGTTAACCAAAACAGGGAACTACAATGGAGACTAGAGGTAATCTCCAAGCCCGACACCCTCGACCCCCATCCTTCGACCCTTCTTGGATAAGGATTTCTGACACTCAGAGCTCTGACCAATCAAAACCCGCCGTTGGGAATGTTACAAGCCATCTTTTTGTGGGTGAGGACGTTGAGCGCGTTGAACCATGGAATCTGGCCTTAATCTGAAGGCCCGGAAAGGGCTGCAGACTACTTACCTCACCTAGAGCAGCTAAAGCCGATAAGCAAACAACTTGAAGTTCCTCGCTTCTTAAGTTAAAGGCCCGAAGCCTCCTCAAATTCGTCAAGTCTTACACTGGCACGCCATGAGGCTGGTGTTCGTCAGGAGCGCCGCAAAGACCTCGCTTGGGCTTGATGCTCGGTTTGGGTTGGCAGCTTGAAACTTGGCTGTGTCTTTCCTGTTTGGGTTTTGCATGGTGGCTGTTCATGGTCATGATATGGCCGCTTCTTCTAGAGCGGTTCTGTGAAGATCTATTTGGTAGCAATTGAGGCTTCATGGCCTATGTCTATTTCGAGCCCACTGGTTCCTGCGCTCACGAACAACTTCGACACCTCATTCACATGACAAGGCTACGAGTCCCGCTCTAATTCATACGCCTCCAGACCTCGTAGCAAACGATAGCAACGCGTCGAAATCTTTTCAGACAGCCCGCAGCAATATGCAATTGACATCCTTGGATCTGCAGCTGAAGGCAAGTAGCTTGCTCACCACCCGGGTAGAGGCGGCAAGCCATGCCATTCTTCGGAGGTACGGAGAAGGTGATCACGTAGCCCTCGGCTGCGACAGTGTGTGCATCCATCCCGTGACGTGGTGACTTCGGCCCGGATCTAGTTTCGGACTTTTGCTCATTCTCGGATAATGGGGCTGTATATATATATATATATATATATATACATATATATATATATATATATATATATATAGGCATTGTCTTCGGACTTCGTTCATCTAGCCGCGAGAACTCCAAAATCTTGAGATTTTTCGGAAGCACCCTAGGTCGTAATCACATCTTGAACTCAAGGTCTCAGGGATGGTTTCAGTGAAGTGCAACTCTTGCTCCAAGTATAGCCGATTCTACCGTGTAGCGTACTACCTAGAGTCTCCGTTGCACCTAAATCGTGAACCAGGAACCCTACACATCCCTGAACCCTAAACGCCCCTAAACCCACCCCAGACCCTGGATCATACAACCTGAGCCACTGAACCCAAAACCAGAACCCTAAACAACCCTAAACCCTATAAACATCCCGAAGCCCTAAACCCTATAGATCCTGTATAGAACCCCTTTTGGATCCCTTCGAAGGAACCTCCATAGATCCCTTTAAGGGAATGCCTACTTACAGGGTCATGGGACTTAGTAATTAGGGTAACTATACCTATAATTACTTGTAACCCCAATTAGGGTACTTATAACTTATAACCCTATACTTACTAAGTCCCATCATCCTCCTTATAGATCCCTTTAAGGAACCCTATTATAGAACCCTATAGTACCCCAAAAAAGAACCCTAAACCCTACTTACTAAGTCCCATGATCCTCCAAGTAGACCCTAAACCCTAAACCCTATAGATCCCTTTAAGGAACCCTATATAGATCCCTTTAAGGATCCCTACTTACTAAGTCCCATGATCCTCCCAAGTAGACCCTAAACCCTAAACCCTACAGATCCCTTTAAGGAACCCCTATATAGATCCCTTTAAGGAGCCCTATATAGATCCCTTTAAGGAACCCTATATAGATCCCTTTTAAGGATCCCTATATAGATCCCTTTAAGGAGCCCTACTTACTAAGTCCCATGATCCTCCAAGTACACCCGAGGCCCCGCAGCCGAACGCAAGCCAGGCTCCGAGTTCTGCAGCGGCACGGTATCTGGCACCACTGATAGCACCTTCCCAGAGAGCCCTAGGGTTCCTTTAAAAGGGATCTATAGGGATTCTACAAGGGTATAGGGGGTCCTAGGGTTCCTTTAAAAGGGGTCTAAAAGGGATCTATAGGGATTAGGGTTTCCGATACCCCTTATTTAAGGAATATGGCTTAAATCATATAGGGCTTCATCTTATGATTTAAGGTATATTGCTTAATTAAGGGGTATCTGGCACCACCGATAGCACCTATAGGCTTTCATGGCGGGGCGTGAATACTTCAGGGGTTCAGGATTTAGCGGTTTTGGGGGTTTAGGGTTTAGGGGTCTTGGGGGTTTTGGGTTTTAGGGATTAAGGGGTTTTGGGGGTTTAGGGTTACGGTTACGGGTACCGAAACACCCCAAAGTAGGCAAAATCATGGCCCAAAACCTATCCAAGGCTATTATTATACATCCTTTTGAGGTCCAGCTGGGATTTTTGGCGCCTAATTATTATGAGATGACTCAACTTTTTGGCAACCTTAAGGAATACTATCGGAAGCTATTCTGGCTCCTACATTGAGGGTTTACGGGCACCAGCTTTGAAAAGATCTGCAGGGACTGGGATTCCCAAAAAGCCCATTACCGCTTAATTCCCGAATATGCCTTCAACTTTCAACCATAACATAAAGCCCATTTATTTTTTAATGAACTATCCTTGATTAGGGGTACTGGGTTCTCTGGGTTTTCGGGATTTGCAAATTTGCAAAGCTCTCACACTCCAAAGATCGATGAGCCTTCGCAGCTACTCTCACGTTCTGGCTTTTGTCAGATGTCCGAAACCCCAGCACACCCGAGTATCCCGAGTCCCTAAGTAAGGATCCATGTACCTATACTATGTATACATATATACATAATAGGGATTTAGGCCTTAACGGGCCTCCTCTTTAGGAATCATTTAAGGCCTAAGTGCACATGTACATGGAGCCTTCGGGAGTCAAGCCCTAACCACCCTAACCCACATCCTGCAGCGACACACTGAACACTAAAGGTGATACATTGCGTGATACATTCCGTACGGCTTACAAGTCGCGCCTAAACCCTCCATCCGACTCCTGCTTTGCCTCCCCACGCTCCCAGGCTTCTCACAACAGTCGACGCCCGCACCTCCCAAATCCAATATCGGAAGTCGGTGGTTTCCTTCCAAGAGAGATTCGTCTTCTGCGTGATGCGGGAGTGTGGGGGGGGGGGGGGGGGCGAACATAAGGGTTCTTATTACCAAGGTTGCTGCACAAGGGTTTTCCAGCTTATTCATGCAGCTTCTCTCAAGGCTTTATCTAAGAGTTGTTTGTTTGATGGGGCTTGAGGGATTGAAATCTCAATAGGCATGAAACAACTACACACTTTGGCGCAAAGGTGCTAGTAGAGGAGTCTTAGGAATCAAAAGCTGGCCAATAGAGGGCACTTTATGGTAAGGATGTGTGCCTATAGTCGGTTTAGGGCTTAGGGGTTTACGGTGTAGGGTCTAATTATAGGGTTTGGGGTATTTTACATGTTACTATGGGTTTAAGAAATCCTCAGGAGTAGCAGGCCTAATTCTTCAGGCCAATCTAGTATGTACAGTACTGCAGCTCACCCGGTGTGTTTTGGTGGCCCGTGAAGTGTTTTGGGGTGTCAGGGCTTCAGGGAAACCGAGATTTGGGGCAAACAGGTTTAGGTTTTTAGATGATGCAGGAACCTGACTAAGAAACCCTGGGCCTATAACCCCAACATAGTAGGATTCAAACAGGGAACCCAAATAAAGGCCCAAGGTTTCTTAATCAGGTTCCTACATTAAGCAGTGCCAGAGCCTTCTTTGGGCCTGTTGCCGTGCTGCTTGGTTTGGAGTCTTCAGGGCATGCAGTGTCCAAAAGCTACCTTCAAAAGTCAGAACCCTGAAATCCTAAACCCTAAACCCCAAACCCTCAACGGAAAAGCCGCTTTCTCTGGGAGGAGGGCCACCTGTCAAAGAACCAAGATGGAGCATCTGAAACATTAAGGCATTAAGGGGTTCGCGCTTTCTCATGTAATTACGCCCACGCTGTGAACTGAGGTTTATATTGTAAGACCCGTTGGGATCTTAGGAAGCCCCATGTGCGCTCACAAAAGCACTGGCATCGTCGTCCTGATCTTCGAGGGTGATGACAACTCCGTCGGACGACCTCAGGCTACGTGCTAGACTTCAAAGTCGTCGTTCCTAGTGACCTCCGTACGGTCCCTGGGTGTTCGTAGGTTTAGTTAGAGTCTTGGCGACTAGGGCGAGTGGCTTGGGCCTTGTAGGCGCTGAGCCCTACACCAGGGATGCCAGAGCCTGAAATCCCCCCGACCAAACAAAAAAGGATCCGCATCGTGACTGTCAATTCCAAAGCGAAGCCGCAAAATCTACATCCCTGTAATTAGCCCGGCTTCAGTCCCCTTTCTGACAAAAGTTATATATGTTTACCTGCAAGTCAACGGCTAAACCTGAACACTAGTAGGATTCTCCAGGAGTGGTCCCAGCTTGGGCCAAAAGGCACGTCGAAACTCCGCTGCGTTGGCACCTGAAGGTGCAGCGTGTCCCGAGGCGCGAGGTGGTCTGAAGGGAGGAAAGGGTCTGTCCATCTCTGTGGTGTGTTTGTGTGTGTACCTGGACCCCCCAAAGTAGGTAAAATAATGGCCCAAAACCTATCAAAAGCAATTGTTCTACATACATTGAGGGTCCAGGTAAGTGTTCGCAACTACCTCTGCGAACCACTACACCTGGAACTGTAATCCCGACGCGCCATCGTCGAAAGCAACACCAAACATCCGGCTTGCGCTGCCCGCCTCTGTCAATGCAGGAGCAGGTGGCGGAGGCTGGCAGAAAACCTGCCAAACGGGATCCGTTTCTTGCGAGATATCCGGCTACTGCTGATTCAGCTTGCGCATCTAACTCAGATCAGCAATGCTGATCTGACTCAGATGCTCAAGTTGCCAAGCAAACCTCATTGGCTACAGAGCTTGCGCAATGTCCCGCGAGTTTCGAAATTGACGCTTTTCCATTTTGAAGAAACCACATTAGCTGTGGAGCTTTGCTAAAATCAAGCAATGCCATCCCAAACTACAAGAAAAAAGCCGCAACCTTCGCCATTACCCCCCAAACCTCCGCCCACTCCAAGAGAAACAAAACCTCACACGGCTCAAAGGCGATCACAACGTTCACACGTGACCTGCAGAAATTGTAACTACGGCGTCATATCTGAGCGAATCCTCATCCCCAACGCCTTCAACCCTGAACCCTGATCTAAACCCTTATGATTAGTTCAAAGTCCTAAACCCGATAAACCACCCAAAAAACAGGATTAGTTCGAAGTCTTTACTGTAATCCGATAAACCCTACAAGAACCCATATGCAATTGACGTCTCAGGTGTCGAAGAGTGCAGAGAAAGCCTGGCCTGCGATGGCAAGCACTCCTGAAAGGCACCAAGAGGAGCCACATTATAACATATTAAAAGATGAGATAATGTAAGATAATGTACTAGCACACGACGCCGCATCACAAAGTCATATAATGCGTGAAACCATGTCATGTTATGTTATCATGCAATATTACATTATATTCTGCTGGTATACGATAGTGTAGTATTACATTGTAATGCACGGTAGATTTCTGGTACATCGAGGAAAGCTACAGTTTTTGGGGCTCTGGAGTCAAGTGGACTAGACTTTCATGTCTGGAGCGCATAAACCCAACATGATACATGGGTGATGGAAAACATTAGGGTCCCTTTTTGGGTTCCTATTACAATACGGCACCTTACATTTAAGGTACCCAAACAGGGACCCTAATTTTGACAACCACCCACATGTTGCTATGCCAGCCCCTTAGGGTTTAGGGTTTCTAGAAGCCCGTAACTCGTCGTCCGAATTAGGAAGCCGGGCACAGCTTGGGTAATGTAGGAACCTGACTTAGAAACCCTGTTTCCGTTATCTCCGAATTTTAGGACCCATCTTCTGAGGAACCCGGAAAAAGACCCAAGGTGTCTTAATCAGGTTCCTATATTAGGATCTCTATCAGGACCAGGACCGCAGTGGCACCGAGCTTCCCGTGGTGTAAACCAAGCCGCACAACAATACAGTATAGCATCAGCAAAGGTATTACTGAGTTCATCTAGGCTTGAGCATAGTGCAATATAGTACAATGGAACATAATAAAACTCTAAATAGTATAATGTAATACAGCGAGACATCATCAATAGCTATGATGAATATGGGAGTTTCCGAAAATAGGGGACCCTAATATAAGGATCCTTGTTATAAGGATCCCAAAATAAGGTACCCCTAAATTTTGGAGAATATGTAGTAGGCCCAGCAGCAGTAGAGTGTAAGATTGATCGGCCCCAGCAGGCCAAGCTGTTCTAGGACACAAACCGCAAGCTGGCTGACAAGCAAATGTCGCCTACTGAGATACTGATACAGGGGCCTTCATAATTAGAATAGGGATTTGTGGCCATTATGCCATAGTTACAAAAAGGAACTCCAAAAATAGTATACGCAATTATTGAGGCCCCTACTGTATAGTACTGAGATACTACCCTCTTAGCACGGACTTGTTCATGCCCGTCTGGATCTCAGAGCGGCTGCACTCGCGGCAGACGCCCTAAGTATCCGGAATATCTGAATCACGGAGGAGCCTTTCGACTCGAATCTGCAAACCGTACCCTAAACCCTAAACCCCAAAAACACCTCTCGTGAGCGGACGACCCGATTGGGTCAACAACCCGGAAACCCTGGCAAGCTCGCTTCGCACCCCTGCAAGTGGTTCTTTGAGGCTACGGCCAGTAGAGTTCAGGGTTTAGGGGTTTAGGGGTCAGGGATACAAGGATTTCGGATTTAAGACACAGCTCTGTTTCATGTAGATCTACAGTGGGTCTACCAAACCTAGATGAGGACCCAAGCTGTGACAACATCACGGAGATCCTTTCCACAAGCTTCTCTGAAAATCCCAAGTACAGAGCAGACAGGAGAATAGACCCCTAAAGCCACAAACCTAAAACCCATTTTCAACACGCACTTTGCGTGTATGCCGGTACGCTGGACCCTAAACCCCAGACCCGAAACTCCTCCGTGGTCGAGTCTGTTAGGTCCAGGACCTCCCAGCGGTCAAGGAAGGCTTCACCCAGGGTTCAAGGTGTTGAGTTAGAGATTGGGGTTTCAGCTTGAGTTTTAGCAAGAGCTCACCATGACTGGTTTGGGCCGGGTTTGAGCCTGCGATCTTCCACTTCTCTCCAAATAGTCGCTATGCATCCTCGTGGTTGGTATACGCTTAGCACGGATCTTGCCTGTGTAGTGGGTAGTGCTTCGCGGAGAATTCATTAGGTGTTCGCTTCTCAAAAAATTCGTGCTTGGCTCGAAGATCGTGGCTGGACTCGCTGCTTCTGCGGCTGCTACTACTATAGAGGAAGTGCTAGATTATAGATGCTCTACTGCTCCTGGTCGTGACCGCTTTATGCGACCGGAAAAATGGATTAAGAAAGCAACGAACGGTCGCTTGAAGAGCTGCGGTTGTCTTAATTCGGGCACTGCAAACACGAGGCGCATGCGGAATTTGAGCCCTGGCTCAGAGGCCCTGGGCCCCTAAACTCCGAAGACTCTCTGCGACTTTGTATGTCCCTTCTTGCAAGTTGCCTCTCTCTTAAACCGTAAACCCTGATGCTGCACTTTTTCGGCCTGCGGAGCTTGCTCGACACCAACCTGCACAGAGTTTAGGGTTTAGGGGTTTAGGGTTTAGGGCCACAGTGCCTGCGATGGAATTTGCGATTGCAAACCGAGGATGGGATTCCGGATTTGTGCAGGACTTGCTGTTCCTACCTACAGTCTCAGTGTAGTTCCTCTTTTGGGGTTACCTTGCAGGATCCTAACTAGCCACACAAGGAACTGCAAACTGTGGGTAGTAGGTATAGCGGCGTGCCCGGAAGATTCCAAGCTTCGGGCTTGGCTCCCACCACAGTGCGTTGCAAAGCCCGGGTATGGAGGCACCACAGCTTCAGTCTCGGTTCCTCATGGGATTCATAGAGAGGTATGTATTGTATATACACACATATACACAGTATAAGCTTCAAGCCCTACTTAGGCTTGAAACGAGTCCTTTTCCCTTGCGCACAGGTCCCCAGGAACCCTTTCTGGATATGGGTCCGCAGTATGTATGGCTGTACTCACAGACACCCCCTCCCTCAGGGCTCCAGTTGCTTAAATAGTAGGCTACTAGTCATATGGGTAGTTGTCAAAATTAGGATCCCTTTTCGGGGTACCCTAAATATTAGGTGCCGTATTATAATAGGGACCCAAAAAGGGACCACAATTTTGACAACCACCCATATAATCCAGTAACGCACTCTTTGGGCAACGGGAGCCCTGGGGTAGCCTATCCAAGTAAGTAGCTGCTCTGCAGCCGTGAGCAGGTAACCCTCTCTCTCTCTCTCTCTCTCTCTCTCTCTCTCTCTCTCTCTCTCTCTCTCTCAGGTAACCCTACAGGTAACCCTAAACCGTAAATCCTAAGCCTAAGCAAAACGTTTTCTTCAACCAAACACCTGCTACTGCACCTAGAAGGGAAGCGCAGTCAGAGCTCTTGCGCCACTGTAAGCCGTAAAACGCCCAAACTCTGCATGTCAACAGCCTCCAGCATACTACAAAAGCCTCATGAAGCCGACTTTTTTGAAGCAGTGGACTTGCCAGATGCCAGCACATATGGCAATTGCACGTGTATGAAACGAAAGCCTATACGACTGCACTACACAATATCATTCAGACGCTTCGCTTAGAACTTTCTACATGTACCGCAAGCCGTCACCCTGCAAAGCGCCTTGCCGAAATTCATCTTCCTGCGTGCAGAAACCTTGGCAGGATTTGGGGAGGCAGACTTCGGGTGTGCCCTATAGTAGAAGCCAGAAAGTTGGAAACATGGCAAAAGGAGGATAGGTGCTAGGATCCCTCATACTTTACCTTAGCCCCAAATGGCCTCTCCTTACTTGAATTTCCTTCTATCGGTCTATCGGTTCTTCAAAAGGCAGGTTTGGGGGGTCTAGGTAGGGTTGGGGTTGCAGGGATTCTGGTATTTGTGAATTTAAGCTTTCGGGGCTTTGAGATTGGGGGGTTAGAGGGTTTCAGGCATGGGTGTTCAGGGTTTTGGGGGCTTTGGCAGGTTTCGGGCATTTCACGGGCTTACAGTCGGGAGTTTCCGAAGATAGGGGACCCGAATATAGCACCCTAAATAGTAGCATCCGTATTCTAAGGACCCCCCAAATAAGGTACGCCTAATTTTCGGAAACTCCGAATTGAAGGTGTAAGGGATTAGGAGTTTTCTGACGCAACCGGAATACCAGGCAAAGTCTTTAGGAGTTTAGGGTTTCCCTTACTATGATTTCTTTATATAGGTCCTTAAAAAGCGAGGTTAGTTTGAGGTTCAGGTACGGCTTG
The DNA here is from genome assembly GCA_905221615.1 of Symbiodinium sp. CCMP2592. Lineage (NCBI taxonomy): Eukaryota > Dinophyceae > Suessiales > Symbiodiniaceae > Symbiodinium > Symbiodinium sp. CCMP2592. The sequence goes on along the minus strand of CAJNDT010005779.1, from coordinate 943,979 downwards.
CAGGATGTTTTAGAGGAGCGGTTCAATGATCCGTTCCAGGAGTCAAGGTTGAGGGGTTGCATGGCTCCGGGAGGAGCCAAAAAAATGTTGGCTTCAGGGTTCATGCAGGTTCACGGTCTCGACCCATGGGGTATATACAAGGGTCTCAGCACGCATGACTCGCTCTTGCAGCAGTTCAGAGACAGAGCTCTTTGTCTGAACCCCAGCTGCTCTGAAAAGACTTTAGGGATTTGTGTTTTTCTGTTCTGCCCATACAAGGACCCGTGACATAAAGAATGGGTATACGAGTATACTGCTCCGGAACCCGACTAAAAGCCCTAAACCCAGCCTGAAGCATGTTGGCGAAGATGAGCCCGAGCTTGAAATTCCCCGCCACAGGAGAGGAGATGTTGCACATGGCCCTCTTGTCCTGCTGCGGAGTGGCCACGCCCCAATCCCAAGATCGTAAACGATGAGCCCTGAACCCCAAACCTTATACTGGGAGGTTCTGTTCAAGCCTTTGAAAAATACTAGTGGGTAAGATCCTCTTAAGCCCAATAAGAGCAAGTCAGCAAGTATGAAATATCCCTGAGCATTAAACTATGGTACCCTGTACCACTATCATGCCCTAAACACTGAAACCTCGCTAGAAAGCCTCTCATGAAGGTCTCGTAAGTGCTCAAACGTTAACCGCGGAGTTTCAAAATCCTACATAGTTCGACCCGGACCCGACTAGCTTGCTCCATCTCCTGTCACATGTTGGCAATAGCTATGTTAGTTCCGTTTTCTCCCTCCCACCTGGCAAGGACGAAGCCCGCATTGCAGGGTACTTGGTCGAACAGTGGCAGGATCAAGCAGTTCCGGTTTAAGATCGCGGGTTTAGCTGTTGTCCTCTACATGAGGGTCCGGTTCTGAGTCCCCAAACCATTCCTCTGGAAGCCTGCATGGCTCTACCAGGGCTTTGGGAGCTTCTATACCCAGGAGATGATGTTAGCCAAAATATAATCCGGCAAATCTTTCAAGATCGTATGGTAAGCACACCCTGCGCGTTAGCAAAGAGCTGAGCCTACGACTTGGAAATAGCACGCCACGCTTGCAGTAAGGATGAATGGGGATTGGCAGTAGAGAAACTGCTCGACCAAAGGAGTCCCCGATTCCGTTCGGGCCACTTGCAAGGGATTCCAGGGCTTTAGGTTTCAGGTGGGTGTGTACATGCACCCCAAAAGTATGTATAATATTTTTTTCGGTTTTGGGCCATTATTTTACCTACTTTTGAGGGTCTAGGTAGAGGGTCTGAGGGTCACGATTTCATGTTGGTTGCCTTGGCCCTACCAGGTCCCATGATTCATGATTCCGCATGGCTGGCTGCGTGAACAGAGGACAACAAAAAACGAGGACCACCAAAGTACGAGGACAGGGGTGGGAGTTTGGGGAGTTTCTCGGCCAAAACCCTTCTTGCACAGACTTGCACAGGCCCGCCTGGATTTCGGATGTCAGAGCTGCTGCACTCGTGAAACCCCCTAAAACCCTAAACCCCCAACAACCGAAACCCGATATAAGCCTCCCTGTATGGCCGGTCCGATAGCAGGACCGCTGGAGCACGGTAGCCATCTCCACCCAGCGTGCATTCCACGAAAGTCTTGTTTTCCTTTGTCTTCATCAACATGCTTGCAAGGTTCATCTGGGAGGGTGGCCACAAGTTTCCAGCAGCGGGTAGAGTGTACAACAAGTATGCAAGCACAAACGGGCGACTACAAGACACACCCTAAACCCAAAGCTCTAACCCCTAAACCCTAAACCCAAGACTCTAACCTCTAAACCCAAAACCCAGGCAGCTTCCCTCAGTTTCCTAATGGGTGCCGTTTAAGGTCTACTATAAGGATTCTAGTATAGGGGCATTCATAAATAGAATAGAGCTTTTGGGTATATATGCAATATACGCCTCAGATATTTCAAATTTCGTGGCTGGCACAGGAAAACTTGGGACAAACGCGCGAGCTCCCGTTGCTTTCTAGAGCCTGTTGTGCAGAGTCCGGGGTTTAATCGCTGAAGTTGAGCGGTAGACCTTACAGTATGCATCAATAGGCGCAAGCAAATCAATAAAGCAGCCAGGCCAAGGGTAGCGGCGGAATAAGCTCGAACGAATCGGCAGGCACCTAATTACGGTTGACAGTATACATCCTGCATTACCCATAACAGGGAATATACCATAATTCCCGTAGCTTAAGGGGCATAAAGCTAATGCAGGGTTTATATCATCAACAGTATTTCCGGCATTTCCACACGAAGCCTCCCTGGGTTGCAATACGCTGCTCAACCCTGAACTCGGTGGCACCGGGGATGATAGGCGGTTTAGCATAAACTGCTGTTCGGGTATACTATAGCTACTATCGCATCATTGAGACGTAGGGGATGAGTACTTACCCTAGCCCAAGACAGGTTGAGCTTTTCAATTGTGGAGAATTATATGACCCTCAAGAGTTTAAAGGCTAACTACTCAGCTACTAAAAGCCAAAGCAGACATCGGAGAACAATCCCGGTAATTACTCAAGCTTCTACACTCGGTAAGGCAACCTTCCACGGGGGCCACCTGTCAACCCAAAGCTGTTTCGACTTAGCACCAAAAATCCCACTCAATCAAGAGCCAGAGGTACTTGGGACGCACCTTAGGGCCCTTATGCAGACCCTGAATAATCAGACCCTGGCGATAATCTCCTGGACAAACCAAAACACTCCTAGCACAAAAGTGTGGGTACCCGCAGGTATGGCATTTGTCTCCGGCCAGGCAGCGATCGGGATGATCTCCGGAAATCGACGGCCGGTCAGCTCCACAAGAACGGTTTCACCTCGTCAAGCTCTGGGTCTAATTACTTGACTGGGGGAAAACCAGAAAGATCAGTAAGAGCAACAGCATGGGTGGTTGTCAGAATTCGGGTCCCTTTCTGGGTAGTATTTAGGGTACCCAAATACGGACCATAATTTTGGCAACTACCCGCATGGTAAGAGCAGTAGCAGTCGAGTCATTGGAGCATTTTCTTTACTGAGCCCCAGATCGCCTCCGACCTCTTCATGCTTGCCCATAGGCTCCGTAGTAGCTCCTTTTTGGGATTACCTTATGGAATTTTAGGGTTTAGGGTTTAGGGATACTTTTTGGGTCCAGGTAGGCCCCATAGTAGCTCGTTTTTTAGTTGTAGTCGTAGTAGTAGTAGTAGTAGAAGTTGGTGGTGGTGGTGGTGGTGGTTCGAATAGTAGTAGTCGTAGTAGTCGTAGTAGTAGTAGTAGTAGTAGTAGTAGTCGTGGTAGTAGTAGTAGTAGTAGTAGTAGTAGTAGTAGTAGTAGTAGTAGTAGTAGTAGTAGTAGTAGTAGTAGTAGTCGTGGTAGTAGTAGTAGTAGTAGTAGTAGTAGTAGTAGTAGTAGTAGTCGTGGTAGTAGTAGTGGTAGTAGTAGTAGTAGGTAGCAGCAGCAACAGTAGCAGCAGCAGTATAGTAAAAAGACTATTAGCAGAACCATAGCAATACTCGTAACAACACTAATCGTCATTAGACTAATAGTCATAAGTAAGAACAGCAAAAAAGCAAAACAACAAACGACAACAACAACAACAACAATAGAACCGATGACGATAACAGTATTAATCAAATATAAACAACACTGAAAGCAGAAACTACAAATATTAATATTAAGTTAAATAACAATAGTAAGACTAACAGTAGTAGTAGTAGTAGTAGTAGTAGTAGTAGTAGTTGTTGTAGTAGTAGTAGTAGCAGTAGTAGTAGTAGTAGCAGCAGCAGTAGTAGTAGTAGTAGTAGTAGTAGTGGTAGTGGTAGTGGTAGTAGTGGTAGTAGTAATATTTTAGTTGTAGTAGTAGTAGTAGCAGCAGCAGTAATAATAGCAAAAATGAGAAGAATTTCCGAAACAAAAACAAGCGCCGATCATGAAAGCTCTCTCATGGCCCTTAATTCAGAAGCCTCGACCTTCACAACCCGAAATTTGCTGAGGAGAAAGTTGCAGGGTTTCAGGTTGAAAGGATCAGTTGTTTAGGGCTTCGACGGGGTCTAGGGCTTTAAGAGTTTAGGCAATGTTGCTACACTGACAGCACTCAGGTCACCGGAAGGAAAATGAAAGGTCGACGAACCCCACCTGCCACGCCGACTTTCGGGAAGAAGTCCAGAATTTGAGGTGCCACCAAGCTGTTGTTCCTGGGTGGGACTCCGACGACTTGGGCTTCGGAGTCCAAAACCCAAATACCCTCAGCCGTATATAACAAATCCTATACACAAACAAAACCCGAATACTCTACAGTCCTTCAGGTGCAGGCCGTGTGAGATAGTTTATCCTAGATCGTGGTGATGCCTCCGTATCCACAACTTGGCTCGGTTTGGGATTCACTGAGGGGTAGTGTAAGGGTTACGAGACGGGTTCTATGTGGGCTTCATGAACGGCTTCAATATGGTTGGGGTGAGAAGGGTTCAGGTTCAGGGTACTGTACATAGGAGCATCACACACATGTGCTTACTGGCTTAACCTAGTTTAGCAAGATCTTGGATCGTTCTGGGGTATATCCTGGTTGAGTGACAACGGTGGGCAATATTTCTTGCTGTCGTTGATGTTCCCGCCCGTGGGGCAGCAGCCTACGGGCGGGCCTCATACCGGTTTGGGGTTCGGGGGTTCCGGAGCGAAGAACACGGGAGCTATAGAATGCGCACAAGGCGAAATAAACCACGCCATGGCCCCAGCAGAGGATGCAACAGCAAAGCTGGCAGAGAAGCTTCGAGAGTGCAATCAGGCCGCTATTGTGCGATAAGTCCTTGCATGCATCCCTAAACCCTAAACCCCTTTACACCTGGACTTGATGAATGCCAGCACCCTAAACCCCAAACCCTAAACCCTAAGCCCTAAACCCTATAAGCATTAAGCCCTAAACCTTTCAGCACTTGCAAAAGCTTGCCTTGGCCTTTTCCGAGAGCAATCGAAGCACTTCAACCATGGGGATGACCTACTTGGGAGTTTCCGAAAATTCAGGGTACCTTATTTTGGGGGACCCTTATAATATAGTAGGGTCCCTATTTTCCAAAACCTCCATTTGTCGGGCATCATGGGGCACTAAAGGTTAACCTTTTTGGTTATATAGGAATTATATAGGGGCTATACTACACAAGAAAGATTAAAGGCTACCTACTCTACTACTAGGATGATCAGAGGTTTTGTTCAGGGCAGTGTCACCCAACGATGACTGCCGAAGTCTTATCGACAACTGCATCCAGCAGCAGACGAACCACTTCAACGAGGCATTGAAAGAGAAGCTGCGGCCAGAGCAGTTTCGCCATTTTTGTTGGCCAAACTTGCATCCAGCAGCAAACGAACCACTTCAACATGGCCTTGAGAAGAAGCAGCGCTAACGGCGGTGAGGCCATTGTTTTCGGCCAAGTTCATGTCGGCGGCTGCATCCAACAGCAAACTAACGACTTCAACGTGGCCTTCTCCAGAAGCTTCGATCAGTGGACGTCTGCCCTGTGTGTCGGCCATGTCTGGGGATTGGGGCAGATGCAGCAGTGACTCAACCTGCGGGCAACTGTTCAGAGTGTAAACTGTACAAACACATATGTAGATAGACAGTACTTCATAACAACGCTACATGTATAGTTGTGGCTGTGGATGTAAAGCGAGAGAGAGAGAGAGAGAGAGAGAGAGAGAGAGAGAGAGAGAGAGACATTGATATTTACAGAGAGAAAGGGCAGATGTGCACTTCTATGTATATACATGTACATATTAATATGTATGTGTAGGACATATATATATATATATATATATATATATGTGTATATATGATGCAGGGCTGCTGCACCCTCCCCCCCCGCCCCATGGTATCCGCCCCCCCTGCCCGTCAGATGGATAGTCTTCCGGTTTGGCCTTGTTGCTTTTCCTGTGTTCCTGGTTCCCTCCCCCGTGGAGTGGGCCCGTGGTCTTGTTGGTTGGCCCCGCCCGCCTGTGGGGGGCAGTATGTTCTACAGAGGTATGGTATGGTTGCTGCCGCTGTTAGTAGTCATGTGATCATCGTTACGTGCCTGGTCCCCTCCCCCCTTGTGGGGGAGTGTGTCCTACAGAGGTACAGTGTGGTTGCTGCCGCTTGTTAGCAGTAAAGTGATCGTTCCGTTACGTGCTCGTTGCCATACTACCAAATGTGATGTTGTTTTCGGCTTGCAAATGGTGCCCCTGTGCCTGCTCTGATGCGGTTCTCCGCTCTTTGAAGCAGCACTGGCTGGGATCATTCTTCGTCCTCCCTCCCTCTCCCTCGGTTTTGCGTGGGTTCGTTCCGGCTGTGCGGAGGGGGGTGGATGCCAATGGGGCTGGGGGGAGGGGGGGGCGGCACCCAATGTAGAACTCGATTCAAACCACAAAGCTCGAGGTCGATAGGGATGAAAAAACGGCGTTTCAACTTTAACTTGTTTACACCTCAGTTTTGAAGCCGCTGCCGGCGGCAGCCACCAGCTCTTCCGCTTGTGTCTGGGATGATGAAGAGTATGTAGCAGAACCAGCTCTAGGTCCATTTCCGAGTCCAGCTTGACAGAATCGTCCATGGGATTGCCACAGTGAAATAGCCTTTGTCTGAATCGCGACGGACAGCCGTGCAGCTGATGACGCAGTCGCAGCTTCAACTCTCTCACGTCGGTCAACTCCCCCACTGCTATGCTGCCCACCTCTTCCCCTGAGAGCATCCTGATATGCAACATGGCGCTGAGAGACGGAGCAGCACGAACTAATGTAGGGGCCTGAATGATTAGAATAGGGTTGAGGGGCCCAGTCTACTGTGCTTATAAATCAAGACCTCCCAAGATAGTATAGGTAATGGTTCAGGCCCCGATATTACTCAGGCTACCGGTCGATTGTGCATTGCTTTTGCCGGCGACTTGCACACAAGCACGACCTTAGACCATTGCACGATAATACCGTATAATCGTCGTAACTCGAAAGCTGTGTATATGATCACACTATGGTCAGCACCTTCATTTATGTGTCAAGGTTGCTAAGGCCTGATGCAGAAATCACACCTCAAGCAAAACAGCGTCGGAATGAGATTGTTCGTGCTGCATTAGTGCGTTAGACGCTTCGCAAAGCTTGAAACCCCATGGCAGTTGGACTCCCCCGGCTTCTACATCCCAGTTCCTAAACCCTAGGCCGCGTTTCTAAGTCTCTTGAACCTCCAGTTGAGACTTACAGCTCAAGTCTCGGGTTTGGGGTATTGTAGGGTTTAGGGTTTAGGGTTTACACGTAAATTCCCGCGGAATTCCAGGCCCTGGCTCCATCCAATTGGTTCTGAGGGTTTAGACCTGGAGTTTGCTGCTCTCTTACAGCATCTTAACCCTTTTGCAGCAGGCCTCGTTGTCCAGCAGCCCGGTTACAGCAAGAGCCCCCTTTTCCCCCGCTTCTTCCAAGCAAGGAGAGGAGTCGAGCTGACACTACCCTAAACCTTAAACCCCTCAACCCCTAAACCCTTTTGTTGTTAAGTGTCCGGGCTTACAGCTGCTCCCAAGCCTGGGAGAGATTTCTGCACTCTAAACCCTCAACCACCAGACTCAGACCTCGAAACATTGGGGTTATAGGCCCAATGTTAGACTATGTTGGGGTTACGGGCCCAGGCTATAGTATACCTTAAAGGCTTCCCTGAGTGTTGCTCTAAGGTGGCAGGGTTCCTTTACTCACTTGCCCAAAACCCAAGGAAGTAAAAGTTGAAACTTTCAGAATCGACGACCTTATAAGAACCCCCCAAAAGTTGAAAAAGTTAAGTTTACAGCCGATACGTTTATAGCAACCTGTGTAGACACACCCATCGAAAGTCGAAGGAGCATCTTACAGTCTCCCTTATGGGGACCATTGTCGAAACCCTTGTAGCGATCATAGTGACCCTTACAGAAACCCTAAGCCGTAAGCCCCTACACACTTACTAGAGCTATAGAAGCCCTTAACTAAGCTAAATCCTGAACCCTTGTTATAGAAACACTCACCCTAAACCCTAAACGCCAAACCCTACACACTAAACCCCAAACCCTAAACGCCAAACCCTAAACACTAAACTCCAAACCCTAAACCCTAAACTCTAAATCCTCGTCCGAGCATCTCCTCAGCAAGGAGACAGCGGGGCACCACGGGGCCGCCCGACGGCCACTGCTCTGTGACATCCCTGGATCTTAGGCGTTCAGGGCTTAGGGCCTAGGGGTTTAGGGTTCAGGGTTCAGGGGTTTAGGGTTTAAGGCTTAGGGGTTTAGGGTTTGGAGGTTCAGGGTTCAGGGTTTAGGGTTTAGGGGTTTAGGGATTGGAGGTTTAGGGTTCAGGGTTTAGGGCTTAGGGGTTCAGGGCTTTGGAGGGTTCTGGGGACCATAGCCTAAACATGATTAATCTTTTCTTTACGGTAGTGTTATATAAGCCCACAAAGGTTAAAGGTCAATTACCTATATACTCAGCTAAAAAGGGGACAGAGTCTAGGGTTCTTTTCTGCAGGAGCGGATCAGTTGAGTTAAGCGCTTTTCTTTCAGAGTTGATGACCTGCATGGAGAACTCGGCGCTCCTGCTTTTGCGGCAAGCTGTCAGGACTAGTGACTCGTGAATTTCGGGTGTTTTGGGACTTCGGGGGATTGGGGTTTGGCAGTTGAGGGCATTTGATAGTTTCCGAATATGAGGGGCCCCAATATAGTACCCTAAATAGTAGGATCCTTAGTATAAGGACCCCAAAATAAGGTACCCCTATTTTTCGGAAACTCCCATTCAGAGATCGAGATCATTGCAGTTGCGACGCTCACACTCGGATATGCCAGCAAGGGGCTGCTCGTGACGGCCGGGTATCAAGGTGACCATGATCTATTTATTGCTACCTATAGTCTCCATTGTAGTTCCTTTTTGGGGTTACCTTATAGGATCCTAAATATATAATTGGTTAAACCAAAAAAGGAACTACGATGGAGACTATAGGTCTTATTCATTGCTCATATTAGTGTGATCTTTACAAGCAGTGGACTTGGTTAATGCCAGCACATGCGACGATTGCACGTGCATGACACAAATATGCCATACTGTCTGTAGTCCAACTGAAGCTCTACCATAACGACCACCAAACCCCTAAGCAACACCACCGGGAGCTCAAGGCCTTAAGTGGCGCTCGGACTGGCCCGGAGCCACAAAAATTCTTAGAGTTCAGGATTAAGGGCTTGGGCTTTTGGGTTCCCACAGAGCCCAACACGCCGTAATTAATTAAGGAACATGGCTTAAATTATATAGGGCTTCATATGATGATATAAGCCATATTCCTTAATTAAGGGGCATTGGGGTTCATGGTTCAGGGGTTAGGGTTTACGCAAGACCAGCTACAAGCCATGAAGAGTCCACAGGCCAAAAGTATGGCGATCTCAGGAACTCTCTAACTTCAAGACTCCTCCCTGGCGCTTATGTGGAGTGGCCTGCCATTCCTTTCATTAATGATTGTTCTCACCCCTTTTATGGAGCAGCAGGATAATCTTTGCGTCTTATAAACAGAAACTTTGATGCACCGGAGCCAGCAACAAAATTCAACACCTAAACACTGAGTCCTCAATGCTAAAGTTAACAGCCTGCAATTCGAAAGTCTTAAGGTCAGGTACTGTACGCAATCGATCCGAGAGACACAGACACGTCAGTGGCCCTGTCGGACCCCGGAAGCGGACAGTCTGATCCGCTACCACCTGGGAGAGGGGCTCGTAGTTTTGTGATTGGGGGTTTAGGCATTATAGGTTTAGGGCACAGCCAGACGAGGTCTCGCGGTTCGCATTCGCCTGACAGATGGTGACAGTTCGAGCTCGTGTAGCAAGAACAGTGTCAAGGGTTTCGGCGCTCACACTCGGACAATCCAGGCGAAGCATATGGTTCGGAGTCTGACAAGTGAAACGGCGCTAAAGGAAGTAGTCATGATGAGAAGAAACAATGATATAAGACATAAATAAAGCAACTGTTCTCTGTAGACTGCCTCCTGCCCGTGTCAAGGGTTTAGGGGTTTAGGGGTTCAGGTTCCCTGGGGTGCCCCATGCTAGAGACTAGATGAGCGTTATCCTGCCGCAGTAGGGTACAGCGGCACGTCACGGGCTCAGATACGATATTGGGATTTAAATTATGGTGCGAATTTCTCTACCTCCAAAGGTCCAAAGACCGTAATCGACCGGATCTCCGTGGCTCAGCAGCACGTGGAAAGGCGGGAAAGTGAAGGGCAAGTTGGAGATCGATGTGCCCCACAGGTCCGAAAGCATTCACTAGAAGGGCATTGATAACTAGAATAATGAATAATGTTTTTCTACTTGTCGGGTATCATGGGGAACTAAAGGTTAACCCTTTTGGTTATATTGGGATGTTTTAAGGAGTATACGGGACTATACTACCCCAAAAAAGTTAAAGGTTACCTACTCGACTGCTAGGTTTTGGAATACTATACTATAAGCATAATGAGGAACCACCAACATAGTATAGGTGTCAGGCCCCTCTATTACATGCCAGTTGATACCAGAGGCCCTGCTTCGTCTTGGCCACCAAATCTCGAACTCAAATCACGGAGGGTCAATGATGGGTCGAAACAAACCAAAATCGAAACCGTCCATAAACATATCCCCAGCCCCAACACAAGACCCTGACTCCAAAAACTCCCAACCCCCTAGACCATAAACCCATGAACCTTAACACACACACATAGATAGATATAGACTACAAAAACACATACGCACACACATGGTCTGCCCCTCCAAAGAAATAAAGCAGAACTGAGATGTCGGCCGAAGTATTGTGCAGTTGTCAGGGCATGACTGAGTCGAAGAGGGACAATAACACCTTGGCAGCGGTAGACTCATGATATATACATATATATATATATATACATATGTATACATATGTATATATAACACACATATATATACATATATATATATATATATATATATATATATATATATAGGGTTTAAGGGTTTGGGGGTTTAAGCGTTTCCTTCGGGAGTCTGGATTGCCAGCTGTCGGGTCCAAACACGAGGCTCAAACTAAACGGACGAACGTGACGGCGGCTCGGGACGGGGCCGCTACTCTAGCTCACGATCCACTAAACCCCAAGCTCAAATACTCGCTACACAAACATATATATATATATGTAGAATTATATAACAATATATACTATGTCATGTTCATTCTTAGATAAATGAAAACCACTCAGTTCCGGTACGAAGCCACTCAGCGCCCTCTTCTTTTGCACGAGAATCCGGTGCAAGAGATCGACATTTGGCTGCTCATGATGTGGGTTCCGGACATGTGTGCCTGTGCCCACCCGAAGTACACTAAGTACCAAGTTCAGGCCGGCTTGAGGGGCGAGCCATGTCGCCTGGCAGTACAGATACCCGAAGTCGTCACGTAATATAGGGGCCCCTAAAAATTTGGAATCGGGTTTGGGGGCCCGTTATACTATAAATATCACCAGGAACACCAAAAATAGAACTGGTAAACATTTAGGCCCCTAGGTTACAGCTGTCTAAACCTGACACCCCTTGTTGCGCGGACCCCAACAGCCTACGCATAAAATCCTCCACCTGAGCTTGGAGTGCTTGAACCCGACGTCTCCGCCCGACAAATAATCAATTTTTCAGCAACCAGGGTTTCCTACTACAGTAAAACGGTCCCAACAGACCATCCTCGTTATGGTTTTCGGACCTAATCCCATAGTCGTAGTGCAAAGGGAACCTCTTGGAACTGAAAAATGATTCCGAAGGAAGCCTTACCTAGACCCTCAAAAGTAGGTAAAATAATGGCCCAAAACCTATAAAAGGATATTATTCTACACACTTTTGGTATCCAGGTAAACCCTAAACCAGCCTAGCTTAAACCGTGCTCAGGCTTCCCGGGCCGGCTCCTCATCGCCAAAACAAAGGGAACGCTTTGAGCGTCCAACCATGGAATCCCAGGCGGCTGACGAATAATTCGAATCCCGTTGTCGGATAGAGTTTATAAATAGTAACAAAAGTAATAATAGTCATAGTAATAGTAATAATGGTAACAACTTTTAAACTCGTAATAATAGCAATAATTACTACGGTTATAGAGGTATCGGACGAACAGGTGATACTATGACCGTTTTTTCAGACTCTCGACCTCCAGATTAGCCAAGGTTGAAGCATCGTTCTGGGAGTTGTCCAGATCGAACTTGGCACGTTACAGACACCGGTTCGACGACATCCGGAAATGCCATGCTATGGCTAACCTCTGCTTGTGAACAGTTTACACATGATCGAGGCCCCCGGCAGAATAGAACAGTGCGGTTTATCATCGACTCGAGTTTGAGAGGTCTTGACCGGGTCCAATGCATCAACGGAAGCTGAAGAGAGTAAGTACTGATTTTCAAGCAATCACTCTAGACTCTACAGCGACACAGATGACTCTTCTAACAACGCGAAAGCCAATAAACAAGCAGTATCAAGCCCTTACAAAAACCCTCATAACTACCGACTCTATACTGGACTCCAGCTCCATATGTCCCTCTCTGGGATCCCCATCCTCTGCCAGACGATTTAAAAGGGGAGCGTCCTGTCTTTCCCGGACCGTTGAATGTTTGGCTGTAATATTTCTGAATATGTCAATTCGGGTTGGGGCGCGTTTAGGTTCTGTGGTGTTCTGTGTTGAAGGTTTACTGCCAAAGATGTCGGGTTTCAGAAGTGAGTGATCAAGGCGCGTCAGGGCGAGGAATGAGGCTCGACTTGTGAGGATCATGGATCAAAGGGGAAAGGAGGGACCCTTAATGGGGACCCCTACCCTATAATGGGCTATATAATGGGTATATAATAGCTCTATTAAGGGTATATACCTAGGGGTCCGTATTAAGGATCTATCCTTTTACCCTTGGAACGGAAGTTGGCCGTAAGAAGTGGTCTATAACTAGATTCACCGGGCAGTCCGGTTGCAACTACCCTGGGAAACAACAGCAGCCGCGAGACTAACCGCCACAGCCATGGTTCACAAGCAGAAAACGTGCAGGTGGCATGTTTGTTCAGAAATACTGGCAACAACCAAATTAAAGTCACATGAACAAGAAGAACATTGCAATCCACCTGTTCGTGCTAGAAGATACAGCGGTAAGACTAAATAAATATGACAAAACAGGACAGCGGCAGGAACCGGCAATGTTAGTGGTGCTAGCCGATGCTGCTCGTTCATGCTGCGATTCCGACCAACCCAACGGATAAAACGACTGACTTGCAGCTGTTATCTGGCACATGAAACGAGTTTGCAACGCAGATTGAACCGCTTAAGGTATCATTGCCAGTGGAGCTTGCTCAGGCTCCCGCATGCCCAACCCGTCTGACAGAACACTCCTCCTTCAACAGACTGGTGGTCCTGCTCACGCAGCTCAAAGAAAAAACACTGGGCCGCTGCCTTCATTGAGGCAGTCGGCCCACCGGCAGTCGGCGAAAGACTTTTGGGGTTCGTGAATTCAGATTTGCTTCGGCGAAGGTAGAGCTTTTAGCAGGAAGGGTTAACCAGCAGCTGAAAGAAACTGGCATAAAGTGGCCGATGAACGGATCCTAACAGCTGAACTTGGTTAGAAGTTAAAAGAAAAGAGCAACTACAATGGAGACAATAGGGTGGTTGCCCAAATTATGGTCCCTTTTTGGGTCCCGATTATGATACGGCACCTATTATTTAGGGTACCCAAAAAGGGGGCCCTAATCTTGACAACCTGAACACTAAACCCTAAACCCCTAAACCCTAAACCCCTAAAGACAACCACCCAGTAGGTACCCAGAGATCCCAATACCCCTTAATTAAGGAATATACCGCAAATCATAATGTTAAGACTCTTATAACTTAAGGTATATTCCTTAATTAAGGGGTATTGGGTTCTCTGGGTAAGCCCGTTTAGGGTTTACGCTCTCGCAACTCGGACACAGCCAGACGAGGTTCCAGCGAGTTTAGGGCTTAAGGTTTAGGGGTTGGGGTTTAGGTTTCTGTTCCTCAAAGGGTTAAGGTTTCCATTTTAGGGCTTAGGGTTCAAAATTGCGCAGACTATGGACGTTGAGAGGCATGTTCCCGTCTCAGTGCCGATGCCGAATTCTGCAAACTTTCACCAATGGACCCTTTAGTAGGTCCTTGAATTCCTGTTGAATTCTGGCACATCCTTCCTGTAAGGTACTGCCATAATGTCCTAACTACTACACGCCGAAGCAGGCAACTGGGGGCCTGGACCACTGCGCCTTGATAGTGCTCGAGACCATGGAAAGTACACCTCCAAAAGAGGCCCGCCCAAAGAGCCCAAGACAGCGTAAACACCCGTAAACCCCTGGAATCCTTCTAAACCCAAGAGTAACTTAGGAATAAAAAGGGTGCCCTTTTTGGTTTAAGGGGGCTTATAAGGGAGCATGAATAAGGGCCTATTCTAGGTCCTAGGACCCCATACTCATTCCCTAAATCCCTACAAATTGCTCAACCCCAGACCCAGCGAGCAAGGAGCATCCATGCAATCAAACGGCGGATCCATCTGAGACTCAGAAATTCTTCGTTGAGACTACAAAACCCGACAAAGTCCTGCAGCGACTACGTTTAAAAAATCATCATACATTGCTCTTCAAGGATTGAGTACATTGGATATCCAACTTTTGAGCTGCTGTTGCAGTGCTAAAACCGTCAACTCAAATCGAATCCTCAAGTGCCTTAAGGGCTTTCTGGGCTGTCCGGCCACGGCTCTCTGATCAGGCGCCACCCTGGAAGGATGCCTTCTTCGCCTTCTGTCGCCGCTTCTTCTCGCCTTTATCACACAAGTGGCCTGGGCGCATAGAGGGCTTCAAGGGGTCTGCAGGGCTTAACATGGGTGTTGGGGTTGTAGGGCTGGGAGTATACATTCACGCCGGATTTTGTTCCGTGCAGTCACTGCATATCCAGAAGAATAAAAAAAAACAAACCAACTACCAGGCGGACGAGTCACAGAAAAGGCACATTGCGCCATTCTGGCAACCCTTGGCATACAAAAAGGCGCAAGGGCGGCACTCCTTGGCTATCTGGACGTCCGGGAATGCGATTTGCTAGCTTAAGGGCTTTGACTCTATGAGGGGGTTCTACTGTGTCTTGCAGGGCCAGGCAGCCTTTGCATGGCAAATCACAAATTGCAAATCACAAAGGCTGTCTAAAGCCAATCTTTACATGGGTGTCGATCAATTACTCTGCTCTTCGCACGCGCGAAACCTGCCGCAGGATGTACAAGCTTAGGAATTCCGCTTCAGCTGCACCCCTCCAGGGGCCTGTCGTCTACTTTTTTGACATCGTAGCACCGAGTTTAGGGTGTAGGGGGTTAGGGTGTTCGATGGCAAACCGTTGCATGTAGGACGTAGGAAACCGAAAACAACTAGTAATTCAACCTCTGTATGAAGGATGCAAGCTGCAATCTTCTCTAAGCGTCAGCACAGCACGACAACCCCGACCCGAAAGCCATAACCGTTCATCCCACACCTGTTGCGTTAAAATATGCAGCCTTGTATGTCTTCATCTTTCGACTAGTGCTGCAGGGGTTCATTGAGCCCGTTCGTCTGTATGCGTGCGTGTGCGTGAGTGTGATTGGTGGAACAAACAAGAGCAACTCTCAAGCTTCCCCATGGCCAACGAATGAGTTAGAGGTGCAACTTAGGAACGGAGTCGATATGTAGTTCACACAGTAAGGATTCAAAGAGCACTGAAAAGTAGCAACAGTAATTGTAGACATCCTCGGTGCAAAGGAATGCAAAATGCAACTGAACAACGGAAGAGAGCCATAACAATGACAACAATGGCAAGAACCGTAGCAATGAAAACCACAAGCAGAACCAGAATACCAATAACAATACAGTTGATGATCATAGTAGGACAGTTTTCGGGTCCTAAGTATACGGGTGCCGTACTACTCTCATGACGAAATGTATCCCACATGGAAAACTAAGGGGCTCAGTATCATAGCCCAGAAAGGGTTAAACTTTTCAATTATGGTAGGATTATAGAAAGCTCAAAAGGTTAAGTTACCTACTCAGCTACTGAGTTACCCTTATAGAACCCCGGATCTAAAGGAACCCAAGGTACCCCTAATTTTCGGAAACATCAATATCATAGGAATAACACTAGCAACACTGTGGAAAATGCATTTACAGAACCCCTGTAGCTCCCTTATAAGAACCCCTTATAGCACCCAAAACCTCCAAAAGCCTAAAGATACCCTCCCACATGGGAGTTTCCGAGAATAGAGGTCCCTAATATAATACCCTAGATAGTAGGACTCTTATTGTAAGGACCCCAATTTGCGGTACCCCTAAGTTTCGGAAACTCCCACATGGGAAGATGCAGGCCAAAGGGGCGCCGGAGGCGTGGCCCTCAGACCCGATGCTGGGCAGCTCCGCGGAGCCGGGCGCCGGAGCTGAGGGCACTTGGATGGACGGAGGGCACCTTGGAAACTTAGGGTGTTCTCTAGGGTTTCTAGGATGTTTAAAACGGGCTTCAAAGGGGGTTTATAGGGTCTTTTCAGGTTTTACAGGTGTTTTCTACTGGCTTTGTAGAGGTTTAGTATTGCCTCAGAGATGTTTAAAGGAACCACGTATTAGGGAATGCAGCCCAAAGCCCTACCACCCCTGAGCTCTCCCTACAACAAATCAACCACAAAGGACCGACACTGAGGCCTGTTTGCCCGGTGACGAAGAGCATAAGATCATTCGATACGTGGGCAGTTAGGCCCTACTAAACCCTGCTAGAACTCTTCGAACACGCGTTCAAGAATCCGTTTTCAGCCCATGTTATACTCCCCGTCTGGGGTATAGCACCAATATCTGTTGTTTAAAATCGAGACAGCACACATCTAAACTAGTGTAGAGAAGGTTATATCCCCTGCGGAAGCCTAAAACCCAAGCCATACTCTCAAACCCTGCTGATTGTATTCGAGCTCCCTTTTCCCCCTAACACACAGGAGACAACTTAAACCAAACACCTACGCATGAATAAGTGGCCTATGTGCTTGCTTCAACCCCAACCCCTAAATCCCTGAAAACGAAACACCCTAAAGCCCATGCAAAATCACAACACCATAAAACTAAAGCCGTACAACACCCTAAGCCCCAAACCATAAAACCCCTAAATCCTAAACCGGCAAAGTAAGATCCCTAACACCCTAAAGCCATGATAACCCCCCAAAGCCAAAACCCCTAAGCCATAGACCCAAAATCCTAAACCATATAGCCCCTGAGCGCTAAAACCGTACAACGTCTACTTTTCTATTTTCGAAGGCCAGAAACGTGGGGAGATCCTCCACAGAGCGCTTGGGAACGGCTTCCTCCTGTGGCCGAACCTGGCCGGGTTTGAGGGTTCGGGGGGCTTTTCCCACCCGGGTTTAGGGTTCAGGAAGAAGGTTTGTATTGTGGCATCGGGTTTTCGTGGGGTTGTGTAGGGATTAGGGAAAGGGTGTGTGAATTGCTGGAATGAAGCTTTCGTGGGTTACTGCAGGGTTTCAGTACCGTTTCAGTTCAGCTTTGCATGATTTTCGTGCAGGGGCTTTCATAGGATTCAACAAGGGTGCTGTTGGGCAATTACGACAGGACATGTTAGTCGGCTTTCAGGGCTCTTCATTCTCAAGAACTTCAGGATAAAAGACTCTTGGAGGAAGTATTGGGTCGAGAGCTTTGGGATATAAGCGGCATAGAGCTTAGCGCCATCTGATTTTCGGGCGTCTGGTTGAAAACTGATCAGGGTTTGGAGCATGAGGGACTTTGGTGTGGAATTCCAGAGGGCCGGTGTTGACCTTGCAGAAAAGTTAAGGATGCAAGGTTTGAGAGACTTTTTGCTCAAGATATGGGAGTTTCCGAAAATGGGGGACCCTAATACAGCACCCTAAATATTAGGATCCCTACTATAAGGGCACCCCAAAATAAGGTACCCCCAACTTTTGGAAACTTCCTAAACCCGATAAACGCTTCATAGAACCCTGCACATCCCTTTAAGGAACCCCTTTAAAGGTACCCCTCACTTTCGCAAACACGTAGTTATGAGACTCCCAAAGGCGGCCCCCCGGGCGCGAGACTAAAAAAAAGAAGTTCAGAAAAAAGGGCCTAAGGGCCTTACTAGTTAGAGTAGGGTTCCTTTAAGGGCTCCTTTTTGAAAGGGGTCCTTTAAGGGTTACTATAAGGGCTAGTATAAGGATTTAATATAGGGGCCGACATTATCAGAACAGGATTTGAAGGCCCATTATAATTTGATTCTACTAAGGAATCGCCAAGATAGTATTGGTGATTATTTAAGCCCCTGTATTATATGAAACCAAAGGACGTCAGTGCTGATTGAAGATCTGAGGTGCATCACTGCGGGGTTTTTAACATTCGGGAGCTGTAAAGGACCCGAATATAGGGGCCTAAATAGTTGCCTATACTATCTTGGGGGTTCCTTGATATGACTATAATTAGTATCTTGGGCCCCGAAACCCTATTCTAATCATTAAGGCCCCAATATTCAACCCTAAACCCCAAACTGGCACCAAACCCCAAACTCTGCTAGAAATTCAATCGTGGCCAAGCCTGCGTCTCTAGAGGAGGAATCTGCCAGTCGCGTCGGCAAGCTTCCTGCGCCTCAGACCAGGGACAGTCTGGGGATGTGTCGATCTGAATGCCACTGTTAGTTGCCGAGTTCATAAGACGCAAAACATGTCTACCCGACTCTCTGACTCCCAAGAAGTGCCTGGACCCACATGAACTCGAAACCTAGACTCTGAAACCCAGCTCCCCAAGGATAGGGGGTTTAGGGCTCGGGGCTGGGGGCTTAACCTCTCGCAAGTTGGTTCAATCGGAACGCAAACACAGGGGCCCTGACTGTGTCGGCTTTCTGCTATAGCTCACTGGCCCAAAACCCAAAGAAATAAAAGTTGAAACCCTAAATCCTAAAAACCTAAAAACCCTAAAGAATCGACTGCCGAAAAAGACCACCCAACAGTTGAAAAAGTTGAGTTTACAGCCGACAAGCAATTAGCGGCCTGCAGGTCCCCGAAGGCCTCACGACTCCTCCCACACCCAAAGCTCCAAAGCCACAAAACAAAACTATAACACCCAGTTAAAGATATTAAAAAATGCTATAAGACCCACTTAAACTTTTCGGTAGCACCGAAGTTCCGAATAACTTTTCAAAACCCTTTACACCCTAAACCCTTTACACCGCGAGCCCTTTAAACCTTCAACCCTGAACCCTCCTAAACCCTAAACCCTTTGAACCCTCAGCCCTTTCAAACCCCCAAGCCCTAAACCCTGTAGATCCCTCAACGGAACCCCCTATAGTACGCTTTAAAGGAACCCGAAAGCCCTAAAAGCCCCCCGGCCTCCTTGGGATAGGTGGCCAGGGGACCCCTGGGATCCTCTGGGCACGGAGGGTAGACGTAGGGAGTCGGCTCAACGGGTGCCTGGGAGAAAAGCTGTCCAGGGTTTACCTTAACCCGGAATAACCTACCTTTTTAGGGACTTATATAAGGAGCCCTAAACAGGTAGGTTCTTCAGGGTTAAGGGGTCAGGCTTTTGTTTTACTCGTGTAAAAAATTTGGAAAAATCGGGGAGTTAGAGGATTTAGGGGATTTAAAGCTAGATTATAAAGATACGGTGAACCAACAACACAAGAAACCCAAGTCTCTTTTCATGAAGGCCCTTATATCCTAAACCCTAAACCCTAAAGTAGGTCAACAGTCCCCAAATTGAGCAACAAGGAAAATTAAGAACTGTCCCATATCGATACCCTGTAAACCTACGATGAAACCTAACTACACGTATCAAACAACTCTCCGAAATATGGGAGTTTCCTGAAAACAGGGCACCCTAAATATAGTACCCTAAATAGTAGGATCGTTCTTATAAGGACCCCCCAAAAAGGTACCCCCAACCTTCGGACACTTCCTAAAGCCGATAAACCCTTCATAGAACCCTGCAGATCCAAAATCGGAAACTCCCATATCGACCCAGCCGCCGGCATGGTATGGCCTCGGGTCCTTAGTTGCCGAGCTCACAATCCCCGCCGAAATTTGAAACTGTCAGCTCCATGGAGGATATAACGTATCCCGAAAAAGATAAGAAACTCGCCAACAATTGAAACTTTCAGTTCTATGGATGATATAACGTATCCCAAAATAAGAAAATGTACGAATTCAGCCACCCAGGGTTCTCTTCGTGGGGGTGGCGATAGTACTGAGGGTTGGGCTCGCATGGAAGGGGCATCATGTGGCCGCGTGGATCCTCAGGGGCAGGGTGGTAATACCCTGGGGTAGGCTCGCATGGGGGTGGCAGTGGTGGAGGATGGTAGAAGCCAGGAGTGGGTTCGCATGGGACCGACATCATAGGCCCTGGTGCTGGATGATAGAATCCAGGTCTGGGCTCACATGGAACCGGCATCATGGGTCCGCGCGGCTCCTCTGGGGGTGGATGGTAGAATCTGGGCCTTGGCTCGCACGGAACCGGCATCATGGGTCTTCGCGCCTCCTCATGGTAGAACCCATGCGGGGGCTCGCATGGCATTGGCAAGGGGTGTGCATGAGGTGCCTCCGGAGGTGGGTAGTATCCTTGAGTCGGCTCACATGGAACTGGATGGGGGGGAGGGCACATGTGGGGATCGTGCATAGGGGGATGAGGGTAGAAACCGTGAGTGGCTTCGCATGGAATTGGCGGAAGTGGCATTGGTGGTGCGTGAGCATGGGGCTGTTCTGGGGGAGGATGATAGAACTGGGGGTTTGGCTCACAAGGGACGGGGTGCGGGGGCGGGCACATGTGCGGATCGTGCATCGGCGCGGGTGCCGGCAGCCACGGCTCCTCGTACATCCTGTAAGGCAAGTATGCTTCCTCAGCCCCTGCGTAGCAAGCGGCTGGGGGCTCGCACGGGACAGGAGGCCGAGGAGGACACAGCCCTGCATCATGCCTCAGTTGTTCATGACGTTTCTTGAGCACCTTTCGACGTTTTGCTTTGACGGCTCCCTAACCCTAAACCGTCCTATGGAAGTACTTATGGCTTGCGCTTGGACCGTCGGGGTTTAAAAGTCTGCAGGGTCGAAAGCGGAGATTGCACCGCAATGAATATCTTGTTCGGGCTTAGTTGAGAAATTGTGATCTTGCGTGACTTAAGAACAAGACTAGAGTTTAGGCTTTAGTTGCAAAACAGTGGTTATCTATCTGAAAAACTGACAAGATTAGAGTTTCGGCGCTCACACTCGGACAATCCAGGCGAGGCAGATTAGAGTTTAGGGCTTAAGGCTTCAGTTGTTCTCTGACTTAACAAGACTAGAGCTTAGGCTTTTAGAGCTTTAGTATTGCAAAACAGCGATTATCTGACTCAAGAACAAGATTAGGGTTTAGGCGCTCACACTCGGACAATCCAGGCGAGGCATGTGGTTCGAGGTCTGATGAGTGAGACGACATCTATGCGTGATTTTAGGGTCTACCTTAACCCGGAATAACCTACCTTTTTAGGGACTTATATACGGAAATCATAATAAGGAGCCCCAAAAAGGTAGGTTCTTCAGGGTTAAGGTAGGGCTTTAGTTGTAGAGCGATGCTGCTCAATGGCAAGACACAGGTTTCGAGCTTGGGGCTTTAGTTGCAAAGCAGTGCTTCTCTGATTTAAGAACAAATTAGGGTTCAGGGCTTGATCTGTGAAGCAGTGATTATTTGACTTAAGACTTAAGGAAAATAACAAGATCAGCCTCAACAGCATCCAAAATACACAGGTGGCAGAGGCTGTTGCGGCGGTTGTGTCGCCAGCCACTGCTTGCCATGATCCCGGTTGGTGTAAGTACTTGGCGCCAAAGGCTCCTCGTGCCTGGATGGACCCGAAACCCTAATCTGCGCCCTAAATCCTGAACTTTATCTATGCTGTTTATGTATGATCTCATGCGTCATTGATTTACGGGTTTCGCGAGCAGTTCAATCAGGACAGCAACCATGAAACACCAAGTTGAGGGGAGGAGAGGAGGAACCCTAAAGCCTAATGCCAGGTTTCTACAGCAGGATCCTGCTAGAGTAGACCATGCTCCCATTTAGGGCTTAGGGTTGGGGCCTTGATGGTTTAGGGTTCACCTTTAGCCCCAGACACAACAGAAAGAATCCCTAAACATCCAAGGAACGGAGTGTTGGGAACATCGAAGATGAGCGTCTCCTCTAAGCTGATAACGGGCTTCGCTGCCTTGGGAACCTGGCAAGCCTCGTCGTCCTCTGTAAAAAGCTTCTGGATCCATCCCACATGGCTTGCCTCAAATTTCGATAGCTGATGGGCTGAGGGCTTCTGTGGGCTTAGGGTTTAGTGCGTCAGGCATTTTGAAAGCTGATGGGCTGTCAATGGTGCTGAGGGGTTTTGTGCTCAGCGTTGCCACATAAATCACAGCAACCGCGCATTGTCTTTGCTTGGCAAGGACCTTCAATTGCCCCGATTACATCAACCGGAGAAGTTTGCAGCTTTCTAGCTTGTGCGGTTCGACGAAGAACGCAAAAGTTCTATTCAGTCAGAAGTGCGACCACCTTCTGTCATACAGATGCATAGTGAAAGTTGTTTCAATGGCATGGCTGCATGCTGCTAACCCTACAATACTCCACCTGCCGTAACATCATTGCTAGTAAGTATGATTGCGAAAACTCGTATGCTCGGTGTGACCGGCATATCGGTTAAATTGCGACGCGCGCTACCTTGCTACCTTCGTAGCACGACGGTGGCAAAGACGGGCATTCCGTATATGTGTACACAAACGAACTGCAAAGCAAAGCGGTTTACAACCACAACCTAGTTTGATGAATGAAAATATCTTATAAGTAACTAAATTGAAACCGCTGGAAAGAAGAACCTTGGCCTGCAGCACAATGCTGGAACAAGCACGCACTAGCGGCACTGGTGATGATTGTTGAAACACTGTCGGAGATCCTGTTACTGCCCTGCCACCTGCCGTTTGGAGTAGCCCTACTAAACTTTTTAAACCCTGAGCCCTACACTAAACCCTAAACCCTCTAGGATTGCAGAACTCCTGTAAGATCGGATGCTTAGGAAAGGAACCCCCGAGTCCCTCAGTCCCTAAACAGTCGCGACTGCTATTAACAACAACTTATGTTACGGAGGCCGGTCGAGGAGTCGCTGATGACACTGCTACCGCGGCTGGTGGGCGTCATCGCAGATGGAAGAATTTTCTGATGAGTTACGGATATGTATGGACAATTATCTCAGAAAGGCGCTGAGAAGAGCATAAAGCACCAAAACAATCTTCCTGACGAGCGCCCAGATGCCGGGCAGGAGAGGGCGTTCTTGGCGATTTCCTCTGTGGCACCCTGTCCTGGACTAGCGACATGGATGAAGGTATTGCGGACCTGAACGGCCTCTGGAGGGTATGCGTGTTCGTCGGCCGCATCTTGCGGGATGGAAATCTCTATGTTACTCTTCCCGAAGCGCGGCACGTGGTGGGGAGGCGCAAGAGCGGCGGAAGCCTTTCCACCCCGAATCTTCACATCCATGGCGTCGAGGGCCGGTGACATTCTCAGGCCAACTACGGTCCTACAAGGCTTCAACTCGGCGTACCACTGTCCATTGAGCCGGCACAGATGCAGTTTGCACCATGACAATGGAAAACTCCAAATCTCCGCTCGTGTTCTTGGGGGGAGGGCGGGATTCTTGAATCCGACAACATCCTCAATCCCTAGCCCAAATTACTTGTCGGGTATCATGTGGGACTAAAGGTTAAGCTTTTTGGTTATATAGGGATTATATAGGGGCTATACTACCCAAAAAAAAAGTTAAAGCTTACCTACTCTACTACTAGGGGGGTAGATGTCGACCACACAAAGCTGGTCAGATCATGCCAACCTCGCACCTACAGCCGAAAGGCCGAAACTCGATAATCCTGGGCGTACCACAACTTTCTACCCAGAGATCTCGAAGCTAAGCCCAAAAGATCCCAAAAGCCCCCGAACCCCAAACTCTCAAACCCTACATCCCTTCTTCTGAACCCAGACTCTGCCGATCAGCTGGGTTCCCTGTTTTACACAGGCTTGATTGCAGCTCGCCCGTGGTTCCCTAAACCTTAAAGCCTTAAAGCCGGCACCTCAAAGCCTGAGCCCTTGGCAGGCCAGCCACCAGGGAAGCCATGTCATTGGCTCCTCGGCTCTTTCACTTCGAATCTGATCGCATTGTTCCTGACGTTTCGGTTCTTCTCATCACCACTACCAAGTCTCCTCTTGTAGGGTTTGAGAACTTCTGTCCGAGAGTCTAGCAGCTGGCTATGTCTTAGAAGGATTTGCGGTACCAGCCTGCGTGTTTGACCGGAGGGCCAGAATCATATGGGAGTTTCCGAAAATAGGGGACCCTAATATAGCACCCTAAGTAGTAGGATCCTCATTATAAGGACCCCAAAAGGAGGTACCCGTAATTTTCGGAAACTCCCAAAGGTTTTAGTTTAGGCTCGATGGAGTCAGGAACGCAGCAATCGTTGCGTGGGCCTTCACTGCAGTATACCTGTGCTTCTAGATTCTTTCTTTCCCGACCCGGGCTCCGCAAGCATTTTGAACCCTACCCAGACCCCCAAAAGTATGAAAAATAATGGCCCAAACCCTTTAACAGGCTAATATTCTACATACTTCGAGGGTCCAGGTAAAGGAATGTTGAACAAATTTTAAGTGGACGTCGTAGATGTAGGCCTTTCGAGTTTGTCTCCTTACGCTTGTAGATGAAACTGCCAATGAGCTCCGTGATAACATGCTGACCTACTCTACCTATAGTATCCATTGTAGTTCCTTTTTGGGGTTACCTTATAGGATCCTAAATATATAATTGGTTAAACCATTAAAAAAAAGCAACTACAATGGAGACCATAGGTAGGCACTGCAAGGCGGCGCGGAAGACTAATGCCAACCCCAACCGCGGTAAACCTTGAAACCCTAGCAGGCCTCATCATCCCTATAGCCCCAAATGCTCGCGAGTCCATACTGGGTGATGCTTCTCACTGAACTTCAGAGTTCGAAGGTTGAAGGTTGAGCTTAGCATACTGGGGAGCCGTCGGCCAGCAACTCTCCACAGCTACAACTTGGTCCCCTCTCTCGACGAAAACTTCCTACAACCTTGACCGTCAAGCTACCTTATATATGGGCCTTAATCATCAGAATAGGGTTTTGGGTCCCCTTATGCTATTCTAACAATAATAAATTTTGAATAAGGATCCCCAAAAGAGTATAGTGGTACCTATTTAGGGCCCGACTCCACTTCTGCTCCAAGGCGCCGCACCCGGGACATGGGTCTGTGGACGTGGTGAGACGGGGGAAGGGTTCAGGGCCTCGGGCTTTACAGCTCTGGGCTGGGTTTTGAGTTTGAGGTTTATAGAACCCCATCTAAATTCACCCCAAGTCCATATGGGCCTTGCGAACATAATGGAAACCCCATGTAAACCCAAAAATCCCATAAGCCCTGGGTTCTTGAGCTTCTGGGAGCGACGACTCTTGCTTGGCCTTCCCCGGGTTCGCTACTGGAAGGTCTCACCCGGAAACCGGCGAGCACCTCGAGCCAGAAGAGGATGGAACAAGGCCGGAATCGAAACTTCGAGTCCTTTCGCCTATTGCTACTGCTTCTACTGCTACTGCTGCTGCTAGGGTATCGCCAGCAACTTCGCAGTAGTGGCAATCAGCTGAGCAGCAATAGGACAAGGAGGAGTAGGAGTAGTAGTAGTAGTAGTAGTAGTAGTAGTAGTAGTAGTAGTAGTAGTAGTAGTAGTAGTAGTAGTAGTAGTAGTAGTAGTAGTAGTAGTAGTAGTAATAGAAGTAGTAGTAAGTAGTGGTAGTAGCAGTGGTAGTAGCAGCAGCAGAGGCAGGCTCCGGCTGGAATCCCAGGATTGACTGAGAGTTAAGACTTGGGATGCGAGCCCGACATGTTCAGGGGCAGACGCATTTCTCCCATCGCACCGGCACTTTGGGCTCGTTTGCAAAGCAAAGGCCCAAGTAAAGGCCACGGGTCGACGCCCTTTCCTTGACCCCACAGCTCCAGCCCTCTAGCCCCTCTTGGTTAACCTCTCATACTTACACGCAGAAACTCCAAGGGTGTAGGCGCTTCTCGGTGCTTCTAAGGCGTTTACCTATAGTCTCCATTGTAGTTCCTTTTTTTGGTTTAACCAATTATGTATTTAGGACCCTATAAGGTAACAACAAAAAGGAACTACAATGGAGACTATAGGTAGGATTCAGAAGTTCGGATCTCGGGTTGAGGGCTTAGCGTGAAATGTTGGGAGCATCTGGCAAGAGTGGCACCGGTTCTGCCAGCATTTCTGCGAGGCTGCCGGCGCGGTTTTTACTAGACGGGTTATGAACAGGAACCGGAAAAAGTGAGCAGGCTAGGATGCCTATAAGGCGAGACACGAATTACGGGAGGCCCGATGTTCTCGCTTTCCTAATCTTCGTGCGATCCCAAGCATTGCAAGAGTAATCCCCAAGCCCCATACAGCAGAACACAGAAAGTGCCCATGGGGCAAGCAAAGGGCTGCTGATGCCTTACTTATGCTTGGTAGGGACTGAGGGGTACCGGGGTGGGAAGAGAGCTCTTGTAGAAGGATTTGATTAAAGATGCCGAACTGAAGGTTCAATGGCTTCCTCCCACCCTCAGCCCCATTATATATCCCTACAAAGCAAAAGTAAAGTCTGGGTGAAACGCCTCAGACTGAGCCCAGTCATGGATCAGTTTCTTCAGAGAGGGCAAACTTATTAGAGTGTTCCCATTTTTAAGTGTTCCTGCCACTGTCTTGTCAGGGTTCTACAAAAGTACTACAAGAGTTAAGGGTTTTGCTGGTTTTGGTGTGGTAACCTAGAAGCCTGAATAATCAGCGATGCATGAGGGTTCCTTTTCTGTACTTAACGAATACACACTACAACCTTATTCCACTTGTGACGGCCCCAAAATTGGAGGCTTGGTGTTTCCCGGGAGGCGACTTCGGGTCGACATCCGGTGACTTCACAAGGGTGTAATATAGGGGGTTCCATGAATCGAATACGGCTTCGGGGTATAAAGTCTGCTGTAAGGAGTAATTACGGAACACTAAGGACTAGTCTTGGTAGTTATTCCGACCCCTGTATTAGCAACTCGAGGTCTTCTACAACCGCTTGTAACCTAGCGCTGCGAGAGTTCCCACGCATCTCTAAGCAGCTGCACCACAGACACTCTTAGCCACGACGTAATTTCAACCACCACTGTCAGGCCGCTCGCACTTGCAACAGGTCTCTGTACCTGACCAGTGAAACCCATAATTTACCTTTTGTTTTCTTATGAACCCCTCCGGATTATTTTCTGACCCAAAATGATGGTAGGTCCGAGTTAAGGAACGAACAGTCGGTACCATACGGTCTTCTCCGTGCTCTGGGGCGATCTGAAAACATGCTGCTGCAGAGCTCTTGGCGATGGATCATTGCCAGAAACCGCTGCGGATAAAAGCCACGGAAGCTTGCGAAAGCGTCGGTCTCTGTACTGTGGAGTTCGGCACCCTTCCGCGTCCGCGAATTTCGGCTTTAAGCTGTGAAAAGCTCTAGGTGCACAATTTCTAGCATGTTGTAGCATGCTGCTGCATCACACATGCAGTTATACAGACATACAGACATGGGATATTGCATCATAAATACGAATGCCTCATCGAAACCGGGGTTATGGATCATAAGCCCAAACCTCAACCTCAAGAGCTCTCAAACCTTAAAGCCCCAGCCTTCAGGATCTTTAAGCCCTCAACGTCCTAAACCTCCGAAACCCTAAACACTTATGGAATCCTTATCGAGCCTTATCGCACCCTCAAACCGAACTCACATCTTCCAGCGTTGCGCCCAGGGCAGCAGACTCGACCTTGGAGGCCGGTGGGAGTCTCTTTGTAGTTCCGCTGCTTCGCGGTCATGAGGACGTGTTATCTGTTCTTTAAAGCTATTTGGGAAGGCTTAAGGATGGAGTTCTTTAGGGGTTCCTTGAAAGGGTTCTATACGGGTGTTTATAAGGCTTCAATGCAGCGGCCTTGATTAGCAGCGAGTTGATCCTGCGGTTTCACATCGGACTGCCGCAAATGCTCCAGCAGCTTCTGGTGAACTTGGGGCAGCATGTCGGACAAATGAACCCGCAGCCAAGACTTCTGGAGTCTGCCTAAGTGGGTTTGGGGCTCAGAGATGTCAGAGATGCTTTACGTCTCTCGGTTTTGGGTTTAGGTCCTCTCTCGCTCTCTCTCTCTCTCTCTCTCTCTCTCTCTCTCTCTCTCTCTCTCTCTCTCTCTCCAATGACTCATGAGAGAGATGATCTTCAAGCATCAAAACATCTGGGGCGGAGCTGCGCGCTACAATCAGACAAAACCTGGATGAAGGCCATGCAAGAGGACAGTATCTAAATCATACGGTGTTTGTGGGGCATCATACCGGTCTGACAATTGAGAACAGGGATTCCGGAGTATGTTACACTTGCGTAATATCGTGCCGAAACCAAAGGCCCTGATCTATCATCAATATTTTCACCCCGTAAACACAAGACAGAGTTTGCTACAAAAGCGCTTAGGAACAGACTTTGCTGTTGGTCAGGTCGGCTCTGCAAAGGGGACAGGTGTGATTCACCTGGCAAGACCATATTTATCAATCCTTTCGTGTTTTGGGGGTTCCTTATGATAACTATAGGAGAATATACCCCAAAACCCTATTCGATCCCCTATTTGGACTGTAGACTAGTCGTGGTATACCTGTCCGCAGCACGGACCTGTCAACAAACCTAGACACGACTCTAGGCCTTAGCTTGGATGTCCGTGCAGGTTCGGACCACGCATCACTTCAGCCTTCGTTGGAGGAATTGGAGAGGAGTCGGAAGTAAGGCTCAATGGGTCTAGTCTGGGTCATATTTAATTAAGAACAGGCCGCAACCTGACGCCAAATTCATAACGCCTGAACCCATACCCAAGCTCAAGATAGCGTGGTGCTTAGTAGTGCCTGTCACCTCTCCTTTGATTGATGATTTCATGGTAGGGCATTGCCAACGTACGGTATATCAAACGGAACTTCGAGAACTTGTGATGCATGACCGGAGCTGCAATTTTGATGGGCATGGACCACATACACCACGCAAAAGACCCAAACAAAGCGCAAGCGGACACGCATGCGCACACACAGACACAATGGCGTACCCGTGGCACCTGCAGCGGTGAGACCGATGAACCCTTCGCCCACAAAAGAACCTTGAGGTTTAGGCTCAAAATTATAGGGGTGCTACGGTTCATGGATGCGACACATAATCGCTTCTCATGAACTTGTAATGACATGTGTTGTCAAGTCCCATCCCACATGAAGATGCAATGCCTACGCGCAGGTGCAAGGTATGTACTAGCTCACAGAAAACGGCTCTGCTAGGGGCTGCTAGTGCGGAGTTGCACGGAGGACTCACCGAACATCAACACCTGTCCTTCAACAAGTTCAAGTGCTGATATACTCATATCCCTCTGGGACTCCAGCTGCCTCCTATTCAATATTCCTCTTGAACCCTTCCTGGGAGAAGTCCATGACAGGAGTCCATGACTCTTTTTTGCTCTCCCAGTTGGCATGTGCCTGCAGCTGTAACATGGGACATTCATGGGCAGGGCGACACTACATGGTCGAATGCAGCATGTTCCCAATGCCTGGGACTACATAGGGCCTAGGGCGTGCTGCGCGCTATCCCAAACTGTCGGGATTAATGCATCCATTGCATACCCGACAGCCACGGCCGGAATGGGACTTGAACAGGAACCACATGTCCAATCATTAATGTAAGCAGAAGTTCGCCAAACAACAACGATCACAGGAGCTTTAGACTAAGAGCTTTGACTTCGGCAGCAGTTCCCGATCAGCTGTCCCAGCGCCTTTTCGAGGTCGCACGAACCTACCCGGCAGTAGCGGGGCCCGCTTTTTCTGGGTCTTTGCTCTGCCGCGCCGTCGCCGGTCCTG
The DNA here is from genome assembly GCA_905221615.1 of Symbiodinium sp. CCMP2592. Taxonomy (NCBI): domain Eukaryota; class Dinophyceae; order Suessiales; family Symbiodiniaceae; genus Symbiodinium; species Symbiodinium sp. CCMP2592. The sequence continues at coordinate 914,055 of CAJNDT010005779.1, read as the reverse complement.
CGGGACGTGTGATATAGGGGCCTTAATAGTTTGTCTGGGGTCCCAAAGGGTCCATGTACCCAAATAGTATATACTTTGGCCCCAAAGTACCTAGAATATGCTATCTAGGTACATGGACCCTCAGGGGGTTTGGGGGGCCTATGATACTGCAATAAAAAATGCAACCATACGGGATAATATTGGCGAGTATTTAGGCTTCTACATTATGCACTGATTGATGCTGTGCTAAGTTGTTGATGGTAGCTGTGCCTCTTGTTCTGGACACCAGCTGAACTTGTTGACAAAAACGCGGACGGTTGAGCACGAACACGCTACTTGGTGGGAACGCTAAGGACACTGGTGCTCGGCCCCGTGTGATCCGCAAAGGAAACCCCTCCCGTGAAGCGCTGATACTGACAAGGCCATGTCCCTTACCGCGGCTTAACAGACCGTGCCAGGCAACGACGAACTACTATACCACCCATCATGCAACACTGTCTCAGGCTAGTCTTGAGTTGTTCTGGTGCATCTTTTGGTAGCATATTCCCGTTCTGAGCCAGGAAAGCTTTGTGTATTCCCACCACAAGGATATGGACGGAGCAGCCACAGTTCCAATACTCAAACTGACAACACTAGAGCCAGCAGCTCAAATCTTCGGCGCTGGTCCCAGAAATACTAAGACGCCCGAAAAGCTCTGGCCCCATCCTCAAACGCTCAAACCCTGTAGACGCTCCAGTGGTTTGGGGTTTAAGGTATAGTTTGAGGAATCCTGAACCCTGCTAAGTAGAGCACCCACAATGAAATGTTCTCCCGGAATTATATACTCGGGTGTCGGTGTAGGACTTCCGGATTTATCCCACGATGGGGAGTGCCGGGTACATAGGCAGGATCTCAGGGACCGCGAAACAAATCCTAAAATGACAAAAGTGTAGCACCTCCCCCACCACCGCAATTCATTAGAGCCTGGATGGCTGCATGATTAAAACAGGGCTTGGGGACACCCCTGAACCCTGGACCGTAAGTTTTTATGAAGTCTGATAACTGGGGAATATGGAGAGAATATCTCACGAAGTAAGCCTACAATCCTAAACCCTAAACCCCAACCCGTAAACCCCAAACGCTCTTCTTTCTGCAGCCAGGCAAACCCCTAAACCCCGACCCTTTTGCCCCTAAACCCCAACCCTCTCTCTCACAGGCACTCGAAGCGTCAGGCCTGAACCCTAAACCCCAACCCTAAACCCCTAAACGCCCAACCCTACCCCTAAACCCTCAACCCTAAATCCCTACAGCCTGAGCCATCTTTTTGGGCCCGCTCCGGTCCTCAACTTGCGAAGGGAGCGAGCAGCCTTTGGGGGAGCGACATTCTTCCAGGCGTTTCAAAGGCTTCAGGGCACTTCATCTTTGTTTGTGCGGAACCGCCTTAAAAAAGGGCACAGTTGTGTCGGGGTTTAGGGTTTAAGGTTTAGGGTTTCAGCACTCACTCTCGGACGAACCACGGGTTTAGGATTTAGGATTTTAGGGGTGCAAGGGCTTGGAGTTTAGGGTTTAGGGGCTTCAGGTGCTTCCAGGGGGGTGGGCCTTCAGGGTTTTATTGGCAACACAGGGCTTAGGGTTTAGGGTTTAGGGTTTGGGTTTAGGGTTTAGGGTTTAGGGTTTAGGGTTTTGGTGGCTGGGCTTTCAAGGCTTGGGCTTCTTGTCTTGGCTCTTGCATCGCAAGCGACAGGGCTTCGGGACTTACGGTGTACTCCGCGGATCAGCTAACTATCTGGGAGTTTCCGAAAATAGGGTGCCCTAAGAAAGTACCCTAAATAGAAGGGTTCTCATTATAAGGACCCTAAAATACAGTACCCCTAATTTTCAGAAACTCCCATCTATGCATATGCCAGGAACCGAGGCGCCGACTGTGCTGTGGACTCGCACCCCAGATTGCAAGAACTGGTCAACTGGTGATCCCAAGTACCCTTTTTTTAATCACGGACTTGCAGTGTACCCAAGTACCCTAAAAACCCCAAACCCTTGTTGCTAGTTACTACATTAAGGCTGTTAGGCTAGCAGTTTCGTGTTCAGGAGACCCTCTCCGGGGCCGATTACCCTAGCCAAAACAAAACGCGCAACCTGTCAGTTACGCATGGTACGGTTATGTGTGTATATACTACTACTACTACTACTACTACTACTACTACTACTACTACTACTACTACTACTACTACTACTACTACTACTACTACTACTACTACTACTACTCAGGATCGACTCTCTCAGGCCCGGCTTCAGCTCTGGGCGACACCTCCGGCTCGCAACACGGGGTTCCGTCACTTCGGTTTCAGTGTCGTACCAGGAGCTGTACTCGTGGCACCAACGGGATGCACTTAACCTGCTGCTCGCGTTGTGGCAATTCTGGAGGGCATGTTCACACTTTCAGGTGCCATCGGCAGGTGAGTGCACAGGCTGGAGTTCCGACGATGCCACCTGCTTCAAACCTGAACGGTGCCCAGGGTGCCAATGCAGCAGCTTCGTCTTCTGCGTCTTCGGGGATGCCACCAATGCCACAGACTGCCTCCTCTTCTTCGGTCGTGCAGCTGACGGCCTGGACGACGACCACTGGCTCACAGACCTCGATGGGGACACCACAGGCGGTCGAAGCCCAGCCCCAGACATATCCTGTGAGCACTGTGGTGCCTATGGGAATGTCTTCGGCTACCAATGCGGAGCAGGGAGACTCAGCTCATGCTCAAGGCAGGAATCTCTACCTGCCTCACGTTTTGGACGAGATGGACTAAAGGCTTTTCCATTGGCCTGTAGTTATAGTTGGAAAGGAGCCATAATATATGGTGCGACAAGGTCGCCGGGCGCTCGCCTGTCCTCGCAGTGTATCGACCCCGGATCCGATACGGCGTTCGAGTGAGTACTACTACTCCTACCACTACTATTGCTGCTGCTGCTACTACTACTACTACTACTACTACAACAACTACTACTACTACTACTACTACTACTATTCCTACCACTACTAATGCTGCTGCTGCTACTACTACTACTACAACTACTACAACTACAACTACAACTACTACTACTACTACTACTACTACTACTACTACTACTACTACTACTACTACTACTACTACTGCTACTGCTACCACTACTACGACTGCTGCTACTACTACTACTACTACTACTACTACTACTACTACCACTACTACCACTACTAGTACTACAACTACCACCATGCTTCTATTGGGTTAATAAGTATGCTTACTCTCCCTAAACCGGGTTTTGATCAAGGTTCGAACAAAGTCTCTCCACTACTAAGTCAGCGGCTACCAAAGATCCATCGAACTCCCGCCGTACAAGCAACCCGATAAGTTAGAAGCATAGGGCAGATTAAGGCCTCAGTTCAAGTACCAAGATGTCCGGCGCTTCCTAGTTTCGGGTGTATGTATATCAAGGTTCGGAGATTCTGGCCTATGGGCTGCAGGGACTGAGGTCAGGTATGTCTGAAATATCTGCGATTGCCGAGGCGTCTCCGCCACCAGCATTGGTAGAGGTGGGCTTCCCATCGACACTATCACAACCACCATTGCTATAGTAACAACAGCAACAACAACAACACTAGCAGTTTTTGACAGTCTTAATTATGAAACATATTGCTAGTAGTGGCAAAATTTCTGAGCGCTGCTTAAAAAGACTCAAAAGACAAAGCTTGGTGGACCGAGGACCCTGCATCTTTTGGCAAAGGCACTGCGGGCAGCATGACTCTGCATCGCATCCTGGGTGGCCTGCGTGAGTGTTAATAACTACGGAAGAACCTGCCAATTCGGGTTCAGCTGCTAGGGCTTAGAATCTACTGGCAGATTTGCTTCTAAACGCTTAACAAGGAATTCGTCACCGACATAAATGGAGATGGACAGACTGATGGCCTGCTTGTACTGCGGACTCCGTGTGCGACAACAGGCGAGTCGACTAGAAGAAAAGCCAGACCGGATCGTTCGGACGGTCTTCGGGATTTCTTCAGGTACACAAAGATATCACTACCCCTTATAAATCCCAAACCCCAAACCGCTTGTTCTACTTCCCAGAAAAGGAAGTAGAAAGATGTAGAAAGAACCCCGGATGACTGAGAGCCCTGTCTGGGGCTGCTCTTCGCTCTTCGCTGTGCTTTGCGTCTCTTGAATATGCTGTAGCAATGAATCTGCTATTGCCGTAACATGGATATGCGAGTGTAGTACTATGAACATGCTGTATAGATATGCCATTTGACTAAACCCACAAACCAAGAACTGCTTTCCTGTACTTTCATGCACATGACGCCGAATGGAACCTAGCAGTTGAGAGCGAGTGCACCGGCTCAGGAAGTCCCTAACCCTGAGGGTCCATGTACCCAAATAGCATATACATTGGCCTTAAAGTAATCCCTATATAGGTACTTTGGGGCCAAAGTATATACTATTTGGGTACATGGACCCTCTGGGTAATATGATTTACTGTAAGGGGATTTGGAGGCTCTGGGAAGTTCTAAAGTGCCAAACCCCCCTTTGGTAGGGGTTTGGGGTTTAGGGTTTAGGGTGTAGGGTGCGATTCAGACAGTCAGGTTTGTAACAGTTCTAACACGACGAGCTTTTATTAAGTGGTGACCTTCTACTAATAACTCCAAGAAGTACGGCTATCTCCGCAGTGACCCCCAAAATAGCCATACCATAGGGGCCTAGTCATCGTTGCCTGCACATACTATTCCGGGGCTTCTGTCTTCTAATTATAGTATAACAGACTCCCAAACCCTATTGAAGCTATTCAGGCCCCTATATCATAGAACCCTCATAATATCCCTTATAGCCTTTAAAAAAGGAACCCTAGTCTACTTCTGAAGGCCCCTGGAGTACCTGCCATATGGGAGTTTCCGAAAATAGGGGACCCTAATATAGCACCCTAAATAGTAGGATCCTCATTGTAAGGACCCCAAAATAAGGTACCCCCCCCCCACTTTTCGGAAACTCCCTAAACCCTCAACCCTCTATAGAACCCTTATAGATCCCTTTAAGGAACCCCTAAAGGATCCCTTTAAAGGTACCCCTAATTTTCTGAAACTCCCATATGGAACCCTATAAGGAGCCCTTAGAGGTCGAAACTCTCGGGCCCCGAGCCCTGAGAAGACGCGTCTCCCGCCAATCCTCGAGTGCCTGGGTCTATGGTGAGATGCCCACTGTTTCTGGAGACTATAGGTATATTCTAGTATATATAGTAGTTGCAAGGCCTCTTACAGGGAACTCCAGAAAGTTGGAATATGGTTTCATGGTAGGATACCCTGTAATTTACCATAGAAGGGTTAGGATAATCATATTCCAACTTTCTACCTATAGGCCCCAAAGTAGTTCCTTTTTGGGGAATACCATTATGGGATCCTTCATATATATATTCGGCTCTCTGGGTACCTGGATAGGCAGAGGCCCCAAAGTAGTTCCTTTTTGGGAATACCTTATAGGATTCTATATATGAACCCCAAAAAGGAACTACTTTGGGGCCTGAGGGTATGGTTGAGATGCCACGGTTTAGGGCTTAGGGGCTTTAGGGTTTCGGGCTTTAGGGTTTAGGGTGTAGTATAGGGGCATTATTAACTAGAATAGGGCTTTGGGGGTAAATTATACAAGAGTTACAATAAGGAACCCCCACAATAATATATTTAGGGCCCTATTGTAGGGTTTAGCGCTTAGCTCACGGCTTCTATCAGGGTTTAGTATCGGGGCTAAGATTTGGGGCTATCGCGCTAAAGGCTCCTGTCAGCTGAGGTTTTGCAAGGTTACCTCGAGGTTTGGGGTGTACTTGGAGGTTCATGGGTCGTTATAAATAGGGCTACAAGTCCCCTAATAGGAGTTCTAACTACAGTTACCCTACTTAAAAACCCGACTTATAACTACCCATGAACCTCCAAGTAGAGATTTGAAGGCCTATCCAAGGCTGCAAGCTTCCATATGCCACAACATTTTGGGGACCTGAAAAGGACCCAAATTTAGAGAACTACCCAGCTGGTGCCTGTGCCCTTTATGGCCGCAAGGTTCCATGCTGGCACTACAAGAACTCTACCTATAGTCTCCATTGTAGTTCCTTTTTTTGGTTAACCAAAATCTCTATTATAGGATCCTAACCATAAAACTGGTTAACCAAAAAAGGAACTACAATGGAGACTATAGGTAAACCCTAAACGGGACGACCATGATAAAACGTAAGATGCTGCTCAGAGCCTCCAGACAACTGGTCTTGGAAATTGCCCAGAACAGATCCTACAGAGAGGTGAATAATCGAAATTAGAGTCTATAGCATGATAAACGAACTATCCATCCAATACGGTACATAAATTAAAGTCTATATAGTGTGATCTACGATCTATCCATCCTATTTGGTACTTTGCTATACTGACAAGGGAGCTTGCAGTAGCGGAAAGTGTGATCCTTCTGCCTAAACCCCAAACAAAGAGCAGGTGCGGCTTCGGGTAGAGTTCCAGGCTTTAGCTAGTGTTCACCTTAACCCCAAGGAACCTACCTTTTTAAGGGCTTATATAAAGAAATCATATTAGGGAACCCTAAAAAGGCAGGTTCCTTAGGGTCCAGGTAGGGTTTAGGGAGGAGGTTTCAGGGCTCATGGGTCGCGACTGAGGAATGCAGTTGCTAGTCACCCTATATAATGCCGTCTGCTGATGAACGCCGGCCGCCCCAAAACTCAAAGCATCGTTCGTCAGCATCCCCCATTGGGTGTGCGAAGCAGCAATGAACTCTGCTGTGGCGATTTCCTCATAAATGGAACAAGAAGCTTCGAAACAGTGAACTCACTGTCTTCAGATTTTGAAGCCTGGAGGATAGGACTGCCCACAATGTGAATTGCCAATGTTCAAAGGGAGTTTATCATCTGGTGCCTACAGTACAGTATACTTGACTTTGAAGTCACCCGATGCTTGGGCTTGCTGCATGAGACCGGGCTTGTCTGAAACACTAGAAGCATAACTTTGCTCCGGGGATGTATCATTTCAGGAGATGCCCATTTAGCCGCGTGCGGCACGCGACCCTAAACCCCCAAACCTTGGCCAAACACTGTGATCCTTTTCGACGGGTGGTGACACCGCTTAAGGTCTTTAGTCTGCTAGGACGGAATGTCTCCAGCCCCTAATCGCCAAACGCGAAGAAGGGTAAACTGGGGGACGGAAAGTGAGGCGGGCGGGAAGAAAGCCTTCGCTTTGGAACCGCCGTGGCTGAGACATTGAAGTCAGATCTAACATCCTCAGACTTCTCAGCGATCATACAAAGACAGCGGATGTTCTAACATTAAGAACGTAATGCTATGCCATGTCATAACTGTGATAGATTTGCAAGCAACTGCATGCACGCACGATTGCATAACTTCTCTTGTTGTGTGTGCGACCTTATTTTCGGTCTATCTATATTTTTTAGCAGTCGCCTGACTTGGTCGAGTGTCTATCTATATGAACAGTTGCATGTGTGTCGAGTGTGAGTGTAAAGTGGTTGTAGTGTTCAATACCGGGATACATGTCAGCTAATCTTGAGGCCGGCAGGACAGCACGGCTTCGGCGAAGACTTGGATGGCCTCGTTCATGAAATCCCACCCTTTCTTCCAAGGTTGCAGGCCCCACGGCCAACCCACATGACCTCGGGCTCAAGGGAAACGACTCAGTTCCTTCGTGTGAACTTTGTCAGACAGGAATTTTGAGGGGATCCCTATATACTAAACCCAAAGGATCCCGAATACACTGCACCCCCCACCTCCTTTTTCTGTGATTAGGAACAGAAGGTTCTCGTTCTCGGCGAAAAATTCCTTGGCCCGAAGGCTGTCGCAGTGCGTGATCGGATCATCGCGAGCAGCCACGGAGAGGAGAGGGATACTTACCTTCCGCCACTTGTCGTCAAATGCAACACTGAGATCCCGATAGTAGTCCAAGACTCCGTCGTAACCATTGTATATCGAAACGAAGTCCTTGTCCACGTCTACCACACTGGCAACTTTGCTTGAGAGGACCTTGCCTATGTCGACCCCTCGCCGCTTGGCCTCCTCTATGTGTCCTTCAACAATAGTTTGCCTGGGATCTTGTTACGGAATTTAGTTCAGGCTACCATAATAAGGAAACCCTGCTTATTCCGACTGATCCCTATCATCGAAACTTAATTTACAGTAACAAGAACCTAGTTGCTTCAGACTGTACGCAAGCGCAGCTTGCCAGGTATCCGCGGAGTACTCAAAACTCATGTTCTTCACCTGTGCTGAACTTAGACCCCAAGCGAAAACTCGTAGTTTAGCTGGTTGCTCAGGATTAATCAGAATACCCAAAGATTAAAAAGTGGATTACAATGACCAAAGACTAACTAACCAGTGGTTTTGGGGTTCCCTTGGCTCTTTAGCTCCTTATTCAACAGGGATCATCATCATCCCTGGCTCCTTAGCTCCTCCAATATCAAAGATTAGCTAAAAAAATGCTAAGTACCCCTAATTTGAATAACCAAAGATTAAAAAAAGTGGATTATAATGACCAAAGACTAAAACAATGCTTCTAAGTACCCCGAAGTCACGGCATCGTTCAAGCCCGAAAAGCTGATAGCGCCCTCCAGGAGCCTCGGCTCTTGTTTAGGAGTTTGATTTAAGTTACCATAGTAACGAATACCTAGAGTTCCTTTAAGGGACGACCTATAGGCTTTAGGGCTCTTGCTAAGGGATTTAGTCTTAGTTACCATAAGAAGGAAAGCATATTATTTACTGTAGATCCCTTTTATTTTAGTTTAAAGAGAGTTCCTTAACAAGAACCCAGAAGCGGATCCGGGCCATAGTGGCCACAGTAGTTTGCAAGGATGATGGCACCCATAGAGTAGCCAGATGCGAATACTGCCGCTTTCGGGATGCCTGGCGCCGAAACTGCCTTGAGGCATTTGTCCAGATGTTCTAGGAGTTTTCGGAGGTCCGTGACACGAGCCCCGTGAAAAAGGTTAGCGTTGACCTGGGTATCCATAGTTCCTCTTGCGACCTTAATCACCACGGTCATGTTCGCACAGCGGGATAAATGTCCTGCTGCATCGGCGATGAAACCAGCTGCTTCAGTCCAGTGTTTCGAGGGTGCGAGCCCAGTCAGGAGCACAACGACAGGGCGACTTGGGTCAAAGCCTCCAGGAGGGAAAACGAAATCGCTGGCGAAGCTTTCTCCGTCGTCTGCAGATAGCCAGATCCGCTCGTACTTCAACTCCCCGAACCTCTTGCGATTTATCATGTAAGGCGCGATGGTGCACAGCTCTCCGGAACGTTGCCAAGGGCATGGAACAAAACTGTTCATCCAATTTTGCATTGATTGACAGATTTTCTGATTGCGTGCTGCAAGTCTTCCTTCCAGATCGGCGTAGAAGCCGGCCTCCGTTTCCACCTCAAGAAACCTCAGCTGTGCAGGTTATACACCCCCGCAAAACCACAAACTTTCATTTCCCGAGATCCAGCCCAATACCTTAAACTCTCAAGCCCACGCAAACCACAAACAAATCCGAGCCCCTGAAACCGAAAGCATGCAAGTTGAAGCAGTGAGAAACGGAGTGCCGCCGGGTAGGCCCCTACAGCCTGCCATCAAAAGGACCAGGCCGATAAATGATGGCCAGCGGGCTGCTGTGAGCCCACCTTTAGCACAGTCCGTGTAATCATAGCTAAGCGTAAGAACAGGGCTAAGAAGTAGGATGATGATAATAAGATTAACAAAATAATAATGTAATACCAATAAGAACAATCGTAATGATACTTAGTACTATACGGACAGCGCAGCATGAGATTTCAGTCTCGTGTTGTGGTTATCATGCTGGTGTACGGTATAAGCTGTACTTTTTTGTGGATTGAGCAGAGCGTGCTCGCCGTCATCGTGGGGTAAACTGTAAGCTTTGAACACAAGTAGCTTACCGGTCAAGCCCAGTAGACTATAGACACTATCCACCCTGCCTGCTGTAAGAAGAAGAGACCCAAGCCCAATCGCACAGCTGTTCCGAACCAGCATTGAACGCGAAAGAGCACCAAGCACCGGCAGAAAGGAATCCAAACTTCGTCTCCATGTCAACAGCTCCGGTGGCAAGGCCTCTTTTGTGGGGACTGACACCTGCGGTTTACCATCGCTGGACTGCCGCAGATGCTCCAGAAACTTCTGGTGAACTTGGGGCAGCATGTCGGAAAAATGAAGCCGCCCCCTCAAACTAACACTGGGCTGGAGCCAACTGCAGACATCTGTAATCTGGTGCGGGCCTTGTTTGTGGCTGATTTCATGTGCTTCTCCCCTTCCAGTGCTCGGTTGGAGGGACCCTCCCCAACATTCTACGACGGCCCAAATCGTTATGGCGTGATACAAAAGCCCAAGTATAAGTGCCAAGTTGAAATGTTGGGCTTCCTCACCTGCCTGACCTAGTAAAGAAGCCGCGATAAATGTTCAATAGCGGCTTCCCGAGAAGACCCCGTCAAATCCGAACCGACGACTCCGACGACAGGCATGACGACTCTGCAGCAAAAAGCCGCCGAACACCTCTAAACCGTATACCGTAAACCCTCTACCCTAAACCCCAAACTGCCCCTAAACCCTAACCCTAACCCCTCTACCCTAAACAAACCCCAAACTGTCCCTAAACCCTAACCCTAGACCCTCTACCCTAAACAAACCCCAAACTGTCCCTAAACCCTAACCCTAAACCCTCTACCCTAAACAAACCCAGAACTGTCCCTAAAACCCAACCCTTATAAACCCTCTACCCTAAACAACCCCCAAACTGTCCCTAAACCCGAAACACGGAATGAGAGCCCCGCCTCATCCAGTTCAGAGCGAGACCGAGTCGCCAGCTCCATACCGTTCCTACAATGGAGACTATAGGTATATTCTAGTATATATGGTAGTTCCCTTTGGGGGTTCATATATAGAATCCTATAAGGTATTCCCAAAAAGGAACTACAATGGAGACTATACTAGACCCACCTTGCTTCTAGACCCAAGAGTAACCTAGGGGGATTAGGGGTCCTTTAAAGGGTACTATAAGAGTTCCTTTAAGGGATCTATAGGGGTTTAGGGTTTAGGGACCCAAGAGTAACCTAGGAAGAAAAAGGGTGCCCTTTTTGGTTTAAAGGGGCTTATAAGGGAACCTGAACCCTAAAAAAAGGGAATAAGGGCCAACGGCTTAAGGGCTACCTACTCTACAACCGGTACTACCGTTCGGGTTCAGGGTGGGACGGGTAGCCTCAGCGACACTTCATCTGCCAATTTCTATCTCTCTCTCTCTCTCTCTCTCTCTCTCTTTCTCTCTCTCTGTCTCTCTCTCCCTCTCTCTCTCTATGTGTATGTATTTTCTAAAGAACTTTCGACTAATCAAGTCCTTGCGGCCCAAAGTATTTGCTAGTTGAATGGGCTGGGTTTAAGTGTTATCTTTATTTCTTCGGAGTGGTTCAATGACAGCTTCCAGGCCTGATAAGCCTCCTAACCTGAGCCCTAAACCCTCCTTCTTATACGAGGCTCAAACATTTGAACAGCATTTCTTTAAGGGGGGAAACTTATCCTATGACTACATAGAAACCGAACAAGGGAATGCCAGTCGCAATTCTTCCCATCCCCTCCAAAATCAAGCGTCCCAAGCTCCCGACCCAAGCTTCAGCCGCGTTTTGAAGTAGAATTTCCCATGGCGCCCATGGCCTGGGTATTTTGACGGGCCCCGAAGATAGGGGCCTTAATAATTAGCTGTATTATCTTGGCGGTTCATTATGATGATATTTATAGTATTTTAGATGGGGGCGAGTAGGGTCACGGTTGAGGGTCAAGTCTTCACAAACCGCTGTACTCTACACAGCCGCGCACACCGTGAGAAGTACAGACATATGGGTGGCTGTCAATACTATGGTCCCTTTCTGGGTCCCTAATTTAGACGGCATCTAATATCTAGGGTACCCAAAAAGAGACCTAATTTTGACAACCACCCATATGTCAGGTTGTAAACCTGTTCCACCTTTAAGAGGGCTTTCGTGTGGGCCTGCGGCCTACGAGCTCTAGGAAAAATTACGTGCGTCGTTCTGATGAAATCAATGGCGTGTTGAAGATTGTTTGTTTCATACACACCGGCAGCTGGTAGATGCTCAAGAAAATCCTTCATGACTGTTCAGCTGCATCGTCGTCCGGCACTAGTCATCAAATTCTATCCTGGTCGGCGAAAACAGTTTCGACGGTCCCCATTTCCACCAACAGTACAGTGTAGCCTGGCAGAAATGCAGAGCCTAAACCCTAAACTTCGCAACGAGCACAGATTCCAGTGGACACCTGGTAGAACTAACGTTCAACCTTTAGGATCATTCATGGATTCTCTTACCCCGCAAAGGTTTAGGGTTTAGGGTGTTCAAGGTCACTTAGTTTCTACTACTGAAGAAACGAGCTCCATCCCACCAGGACCCGGGCAGGAGAGGCTCTTCAGGGACTCGCGGATGGCCAGTCGCAGCTGTTCCGGCGACGCTGAGTCCTGCGAAAAGCGCGGGCTTAAGGCTCAAGGGCCGTTGGGTTTTGTTTAGGCTCACCCTAAGGGTCCATGTATCCAAATAGTATATACTATATACTTTGCGCCCAATGTATCTATATAGGGAGTACTTTAAGGCCAAAGTATATACTATTTGGGTACATGGACCCTTAGGGTCAGTTGAAGGTCTCAAGGGTTCTGCAGGGTTTCAAGAGGCCTTATATCGAGCATTTATAGGGAGTCGTGAGATCAGTCCTAAATCCCGAAGCCCCTTGGACCCTGAAACCCGTAAACCCTAGTCCTAGAAGCGGGTGGGATCAATCGGCTTCCGAAAGCTTGCAAACGGTGTTTGCAAAGTCTGGCAAGGCTTTATTGGCAGAAGGGGGCGCTGTCGGGTGCCTGTGTTTTTTTCTACGGCGCCGGGACCCTTTAGAAATTAGGGCTTGAGGAATGCTTTTAGTTTAGGTGGCTTGGCCGGCTCCATGTCTGTATGTATGTATGTATGTATGTATGTATGTATATATATATATATATATATAGATTGTAGGGTTGGGGTCTAGGGCTTCAAGCAAACATTGTTGTAAATTTTGCAAACCATCGGCCTTTGCAAAGTAACTAAGGGAGCCTTGCCGAGCTGCTACGCTTCCGTATCTCACCCCCTAGTTCAAACAGCAGCCCTTCGTCGGGCGTCCTGGTCACCAATGGACATCTGGCACGCACCCCGCATGGCGAGCAACATGCCCAGCCTCATCACCGCAAGCTTTCAGCACGCACGCGCACACACACCCTAATAATTAGTATGCTATTCTGGGGGCTCCTATAAATATAATATAGTAGAAAGAATGTGCACCAAAATACCGCAAACGGTTCCTCATTATAAGTATGGTATGATATACCCGGAAACCACTTTCTTTCGTCTGCTTCTCCTCTGTGAAGACATCACCGCTCCGGGCAATGAAAACCTTATCAGTCTAAACTCCACTTGGAGGCCCTTTTGACTTAGTAAGTAGGGTTAGTAAGGTGGGTTATGGGGCTTATAATAGGGCTTATGGGGGATACTAAGTAGACTTACTAAGTCAAAAGGGCCTCCAAGCAAAACCTAGCCCCCGTTGCACACATGGCTCGGAGCTTGCTATTTCCAACTCATTTCAACACCACAGGCTCCTTTAAAGTGTATTTATAATAAGGAAGCCAAAGGAATTCTGATTTAGGATTTCAGGGTTTGGGCTCAGAATTTAGGGAGCCTAGGGCAGTTTAGAGTTAGGGTTTGGGGATAGTAATCGCTTGTTTCGGCTTCTATAGTACAGTGTTGGGGCGGGGGTTTCACTGACCAGCCTTGCCACACCCCAAAACTGCAAGGCCCAACTGCAAGCCCTTCAAGGCCTTCTAGGCATACCTATGGCAGACAGTGACAACCGCAAAGGCCTGCAGATACTGCATCCCTACCAAGCGCCCATAAGCAGATAATCAATATACATGCGCTCCATGATGTAAGGCCAGTAGATCAATGAACACTATACAACGAAATCTAAACTTGGACTTCATAACATGCTACTCAAAAAAAAACCCTCCCAACCCTAAGCCCTAAATCCCCGAACCAAAGATCCTGAACCCCCGTATCCCGCCATCGACGTCAGTGCCGGAAAAACCGATAAATGCTGTAAGCCAATTTAGATTTCAGGGGTTGAGAGTTACCGTAGCAAGCTCAAAACCGTAAACCAAAATTGGACCAAAGTTGGCCAAAGCCCGACACACGGCAGACTCAGCTGCGTGCCCTTTCACGGCTGTGGCCAGGTCGAATGTAAAAGCTGCCTTTGGGCAAGGTAGGGTTGTATCCAAAGTTCCATCGGGCCTCTATCAGGGTTCTACAAAGGCTCTAGGGTTTTTGCTAGGCGTCCAAATTGTTTCGGTATGTGAGTCATGTATACATGTGCATAAGTGTGTACACATAAACAGATTTTAGTACGGCAGTATGTTGGTAAGTATGTATATGTATATGCATGCACGTGTTCCTGAGCGTGTAAAGCCCCGGGTTCTACTCGGTTGTCGTGCATCCTGCCTTCGGGATGGCTGGAACGTCAAGTATGGTTTAGGGCTGAGGGTTTAAATCCTTACACCGGGAACCACCTAAACCTGGCGAACCCGCGGGGCAAGTACTATGCACCCACAGTCTCTTAGAGCGCTTGGCAAGCCTACTTGTCGGGTGTCATGGGGAACTAAAGGAAAAATCTTTTGCGTTACATAGGGATTATATAGGGACTATACTACCCGAAAAAGGTTAAAGGTTCCCTACCCTACTACTAAGCAACTTTGGTGCTGCGACTTCTGCTTTGAACCCCAAAGCCCTTAATCCGAAAGGTGGAGGGCTTTCCTGCGCGTAAAGGCTGGCGTGGAGGTGCAGTATCGGACGATATCCAACCTCCAGCTTGGGGGAAAAGGGACGAAGGGTTTCTTTTTGAGGGCTGTTAGGACGAAGGGTCTTAGGTTCTATAGGGCCCAAGGGTTCCGAAGTTTAGGGATTTCGGCGCTCTTTAGGATTCAGGGCTTTGAGGTTTAGGCTTCAAGCCTTTAAGGTTTAAGGGATGCGAGCATGGGGGTCTAATCTCTTCCTTGCAATATTTGGGTATTACAGCCGGGCATGCCTTTCGGGCCGGTCGGGGCGAGTATGGAGGGGTTGAATTGGGCCTCAGGTTTCGGGGCTCACACTCCGACAATCCAGGCCTCGGGTTTATAGGGTTTTTGCAAGCAGGTGGCATGTGCAGACCCGCACCCCATGCTCAGTACTCTGCTTGGACACCCCTAAACCGAAACCCTGCTAGTGGCGCCGGTGCGAATTGCCCAGAGAAGTAGCGGTTAAGAATTCTCCAGAGCGCCCCACTCAATTATTTATTGATGAACGCAGAATGTATATAGATGGGCCTGGCCGCAGTATTACGTTTCTGAGGCTTTACAACCCTGATTTCAAGACTATTAAGCCCTTTGGGTCCTACTTGGGCAGGGATGTCGGGTGGGGCCCGGGAAGCTATCATTGACACTTCAGCCGAGCGGACGAACTTCAAAATCCTCGTCGCCATAGTTGCTTTGATCACCACATACCCGATATACCGTTGGTATCCATATGTCGTGTAACCTCCTCCCGGCACTACTCCCTAAACCCTAAACCCTAAACCACGGCGGTTACCGAAACTCCAATCTTGGTCCCGAACACGGCCACGACCATGCCAGCGGCAAAGGCTGCGCGTCGAGAATCCCGTGGGCAAGTCCGGTGTGGAAGGGCCTGGCAGTCTTAGCAGGGTCATACCCGAAAGTCGAAGTCGGACTCTCGAGCCAACAGCTGAGGTCCTATAAAGTCCTAAAATACTCCAAATAGCCTGGACGTTGGTAAAAAGCACCAGCCGGGCTATTGTTCGCAATTATGGATTGTTCCCATGCCTC
The DNA here is from genome assembly GCA_905221615.1 of Symbiodinium sp. CCMP2592. Classification (NCBI taxonomy): domain Eukaryota; class Dinophyceae; order Suessiales; family Symbiodiniaceae; genus Symbiodinium; species Symbiodinium sp. CCMP2592. The sequence goes on along the minus strand of CAJNDT010005779.1, from coordinate 898,150 downwards.
TTTGGAGAAAGGAAAACCATATGCAAGAGTCCAACTACGAGTGCCGGTTCGAAGTTTCAGCAAAGCAACAACCTACAGATACTCCTCTTGACCTCTCGCAGGTCATAAAGTTCAACAGCTCTCTACTGGATGGAAGATCGGGGCAAACGCACTCATAGAACGATTATCAGTTCATGTTCGGGCCTTTGACCGGTCTCGAATTCCCCCCCACATGTGCCTCCGCCTCACCCCGAAACACTCAAGCCCAATTACCTGAAGCCTTAACCCCAAGCCCTATCAAAAGTTTTAAGTCTAGACCGCTTACACCGCACGAGTAAGGATGGCCCTTGGACCAGCCCGATGGAGCCTCTCGATGACCCTCGCTCGCGCAGGATCCACTGCTCCAGCCGCACCCTCTGTGCCTGAAGTTTCGGACGGCTCAGGGTCATGAATGAGGTGCACATAAACGGTTCCCAAAGCCCGTCGAAATCCTCTACAATCTAGGGATCAAGATATTGCCTCTGAAAATAAAAAACTCTCGACTGTTCGCGATGACCTCCTTATGGAAGTCCTTAGAAAGCTAGGTTTTTGTAGGGATCCAGGTAGGCCTTATGGTTCCCTTAAGAAGTCCTTGGAAAGGTAGGTGTTGGGAGGGGTCTAAGTGCGGCTTAGGTGATCGATCTGAAAGTTTAGGGCACCATCTTGGAGGCTCATGGGTAGTTGGAAGTGGAGTTATAAGTAGGGGAACGAGAATGTTCACTCCCTTTAGGTAACTTATAACCCACCCTAAGGATCTAAGTACCTTATTATCATATACTCTCCAAAATCCTAATCTACATAACTACTATCCTAAAGCCGAGTACCTAATTATTGGGTCCTTTGGACCCTTGGGGCCACTTACAACTTCACTGGTGCAATCATCATCGACATCATCGACATCATCGTCATCATCGTCGTCATCATCATCACAATCATCGTTACCGTGCCACATTAACCATCCCCGTAATATCAACCATTAACCTCCAAGATGAACCCGGCAGCGCCTGGCAAAGGCGACGGGTGATGAACTCACGCCGGTGGGCAGGCCTCGCGGTTTAGGGTTTAGGGCTTAGGATTTAGGGTTTAGGGTTCGGCCAAAGCTAGTAAGCAGGATTTAGGGTTCCTTTTAAGGGTACTATGAGGGTTCTAAGTATCAGGGTTCCCTTTAAGGGTTTAGGGGTTTAGGGTCTAGGTTTGAGCTTAGGGTTGGGTTGAGGGTTCGGGGTTTAGGTTTAGGGTTTGGGTATAGGGTTAGATGGGTTTAGGGGTTTAGGGGCCAGGGGCCCAGATTTGGCAACTGACAGCTCAAATGCAGCGTTCCATCCTCGAGCCCAAACTCTTGATCCCAGCAGGAATAGACGCTAAATCCTGCAGCAACGTCCGAGGCTTACGTCCTCAAGCCCAAAACGAGAGCTCAAACGGCTCTGAATGAATCGTCACAACCCTTCTAAGCCCGAAAGCCTCACAGCCCTGACCCGACCGAAAATCCCCTAGGTTAAGAAAAGATGGAAAGGCCAGAAATAAAGGAATCCTTATTACGAGGACCCGCCAAACAGTCAAGGCACCCTAGTTTCCTGAGACTCACTTGGCAACAACACATCCTTGGCAGCAGACGGCAAAGTCTGCAGCAAACGCCACAGCCGTGACAGCGCGAGCTGCCTGGGCATGTCAAGTATACCGCACTGCAGAGGGGGGTTTTCAACGCTAAGGGCGAAGGACTCGAGACCAGCAGCCCTAAACCCTAAACCCCAGGTGGTCCCATATCTGAGGAGGGAGGGGGGGGGTAGTCTTACAGGCTTGCTTGTTTTTGTCAAGGGGGGGTTCTGAAAACTCTTGGGGGAACCTGTTGAGGAGTTCGTATACGAGGGTCGAAAGTAACTCACCCCTACTCAGCCTGACATATCTCAGCCTGAGCAACTGCATGGAGGGGCGAAGATCCAGTGCATGCACGGGCCTGATTATAGTTACAAGATGTTGCAATGATACTGATACTTGTTCTCGTTTCTTGATGTAATGTACTAACTTCGAACAACGTGTCTACTTACTGAAGCCGCTGTTTTTCTGTTTATTACGGGAAGCGGGCTTTCTGGAAGTTCCCCAAACCTGAGCCTCCGACTCTTGCGAATCTGCATGCCGACGCTTCCGGCAAGAGGGAAGCCAGCTGCAAGGCCTCTTACAGGGAACTCCAGAAAGTTGGAATATGGTTTAATGGTAGGATCCCCTCTAATTTACCTTAAAGGGGTTACGATAATCATATTCCAACTTTCTGGCTTTTACTGTAGGTTCATGGGTAGGTGTAAGTGGGGTTGTAAGTCCTTTCATGGGAGTGATAGTTGCGGTTGCCCTATTTATAGCTCCACTTATAACTACCCGTGAACCTCCAATAAGGTTTCTGTATTTTGGAAACCTTTGTCCGGCTGCAAATATTAGGTGAGGTTTCGCGTTGAGCGTTTGGCATGGGCCTCTTTGGAATAGGGGTTCCTGGAGGCTTGGTTAGGGATCCCATACAGGGCAACTCGCTACTTCCGGTGATCACGCTGGGGACTGGGCTATCAGGGAGGTGTTTAGCTGCCTTGTGCGTACTCCCTCGTGATGGGCCTCCGGTTTGTTACCCGTATGCATCCCGTCTAGGGGCTCCCTGGTACTGTGCCCTTGGGAATCGAAAGCAGTTAGTAGAGCTTCGGCATTGTTTTTTTTTAGACGTCCCTTTTCCGTTCGCCAAAGTACAGAAAACAGGGCATGGGGGTTTAGGCATTAGGGTTGGCCTAGAAGTTTAGAGGCTTTGGGCTTAGGGCTTCTACACTCGAGGCCTGGGATGCAGCAAGAACCCCGACATGAGCTTACGAGGCCGTGGCTTTGCTTTCGCCGGCTGCGCAGAGCAGAGAGCCTGCAGTATTTCGTGCAAAAGAAATCAGAAAAAGGGCGGCCTTAATAATTAGAATAGGGCCTTATATTAACCCATGACCGGACACCTCGGAACCCCTAGCAAAAGCCATGCGCAACAGCCATGTTGATGCCACAATGCCACAACAAAACCACAAGCAAGGCGCCAGTACTTACCACATTAAGGATCATGATGCAGGACAAGGAAAGTCAACAAAGGGCCTGAATGATTGGAACAGGCGAGGGCTATGGTAATATTGAACCCTGACGGATACTAGCAGCACTTATGCTCATCCCAGTACTATCACTTTCTGAATGCCACATCACACGGGCTTGTCACATACTCGTACCCACATCGTGAAACTCGCAACCTCTACTCACCAAAACCGTGTGTATGTATCTATGTATGCCTGTATGTAAGTGTGTGTATATATATATATATATATATATGTATGCACATACATACGTATACGTAATTATGTATATGTATATGAACAGCCCGAACGTAGGACTTCATTTGAACGTAAGGCCTTCTTCAGGCATCCTTCGGGCTTTCGGTCTTTTGGTGCGGGGGTTCCGGACAGATTCCAAGAGGCGCTCGACTCTACCTGGACCCTCCTTCTACCTTCTGTTGAACTCCAAATACCTACTGCCTAAACCACCGTTTGAGGGCACAAGGAGGGTCCTGGTATGAGGCCTAGAAAACGACACTTAAGCCACGAACTGAACGGCCCGACCATGCGAGGCCAGTTGCATCAAGACAGTCTTAGGGCTTTCAGGGCTGGTTTTTGGGCTTAGGTTCTGAGGGTGTAAAGGGCTTAGGGTCCGGGGCTTCTAAGGTTGCTTAGGCTACCACAATGGGGCCAGGACAGGACAGGAAGATACCTCAAAGGCTGGGGTTAGCTGCTACCGGCCCCAAACCCACCGATACGATCCAAAAAAACCTGGCAACAAGCGTCTCAAACCTGGCAACATGTTCTGAGACTCGGCAGAAGCAAATTCCGGCACCGCGGAGATCTCTCTTTTGAACATTGGCTCATTGCACGGTTTCCACTAATGTCTACAGACTTAACATCCCTCAACTCTGCGTGCCTCTGCGCCGAGAGATGCCAGCAGCGTCGAGGCCTAAGAGAAAGCTCTCTGGCTGCCGGAGCTTCTTACCTTTGGGTTGTAGGGAATGGAGGAATGGGGTACAATTATAGCTACGATTACTACCATTCTTCCATTCTACTAACCAAAGGTAAGGCTTTAGCCTAGAGCAGGGCAGTTGGGTGTGAAACCTAGGCCCTTGTTGAACACTTCCCGAACCCTCAGCCCCGAACCCTGAAGCAGAAACCCTAGGGTTTTTCGGGTTTCGGGTTTTTCGGGTTTCGGGTTTCGGGTTTAGGGTTTCGGGTTTCGGGTTTAGGGTTTAGGGTTTAGGACGTAAGTTTGGAAAACTCGACTCCCATCAAGCGAGTTCGATTGATGCAGGGTTTGCTTCGCAGGATAAACACAGGCATGCCAGAGAATCAGGTGCCCGAAGAGCTTACTTGAAGGCAAGACCCCAAAGGGCTCAAGTAACAGTAATATAGAGGCCTTAATACTTGCAATAAAGTTTTGGGGCCCCTTATTATAATTATAGTAACTAATAGTGAGCCCACCAAAATAGCATTGGCAAGTATCTCGGCCCCTATACTCGAGTATATGCTGTTGTCGGCCCATCGGCTGCTAAGAACCTACTACAGGGAACTCCAGAAAGTTGGAATATGGTTTCATGGTAGTATCCCCTATGATTTACCTTAAAGGGGTTACGATACTGATATTCCAACTTTCTGGCTTCTACCTTTTGTTGGTACTCTTGGACTCTTTGTGGATTACAACTTTGGCTTCGATGAAATTCCAGCTGAGAAGAAGTAAGTAATGTTTTCTACTGAGTGCAAGAGCCCAAGCCTGTGGCTGGGCCCCCAAACCCAACTGTTGAAGCTATCAAACCTCTGAACACTATCAATACTCAAACTCTGAGCCTCTGCATAAACCCTTACTCCCATGCCTAAACCCTTCTATTGTGCACCATTGCTCCAATGTTCCCCCGAACATCTCAGGCTGCCGGCTGCACGTCGAAAGTCAGCCTGCTGCTTCGTACAAGGCCGGGTAATCCGAAGCGCGTCGACTTTTTTAAGGTCTAAGGATTTATAGATTATATAGAGTTCGAGGGTAAGAGAGTTAGTTGGGTTGAAGGTGTAGGAGGTCCTTCGGAGCGCGGAGGGAGGTCAACTCAAACCACTCGGAAGAGCTAGGTCAACCAGCAGTTTCGATCGCACGAGTCACGGGCAAAACCTGTGGGGGTTGTAAGCTGAAAGACACCAGGTCACGACAATCATGAACCCCGTGCCCGCGTTCCCCTCCCCTCCCGCGTGGGGTGCCTCCTGTCCCGCTTTGGCGGCCAATGCCGCTTCAAGGGCAAACACTTCCATGGCACTGCCTCCCAAGCGGCTTGGCTATGGGCTTGGGGGACTCAAATAAACCTGCACCCAAATTGGACAAGAAGGACCTCATCCGAAAAAGGGAACCCTGAACCTAAAACTCCGCAACCCAATAGTAAATCCAAACCTTGAGAGGCTCTTATACCAACAGCCACAAGAAACACACAACACAAAACCTAAACCCTAAACCCTATAAGCCCTAAACCCTGAACCCAAAGCCCTAAACCCTATAAGCCCCTACCCAAAGCCCTAAACCCTACAAGCCCTAAATCCCTCAACCCAAAGCCCTAAACCCTATAAGCCCTTAACCCTGAACCCAAAGCCCTAAACCCTATGAGCCCTAAGCCCTATAACCCCTAAGCCCTAAACCCTATAAGCCCTAGACCCTGAACCCAAAAACCCTATAAGCCCTAAACCCCCCCCCCCTTCAGGCCTGCGGAAGTCTCCTGGTGCCCGGCCCCACTGGGGCTCTGCTCTTGATGGCCTCGGGAAGAAGCTCTGCAAAGTTCAGGGGATTCAGGGTTCAGGGTTTAGGGGATTCAGGGTTCAGGGTAAGTTTAGGGGATTCAGGGTTCAGGGTTCAGGGGATTCAGGGTTCAGGGTTTAGGGGATTTAGGTGATTTTTTCGGCTGGACAAAGCCCGCATTGCAGGTTGAGGGGATTTAGGGTTTAAGGTTCAAGGTCCGACGGTTGAGTGCTTATGATGTATAGGCGTATAGGCTTGTTTCGATGCAGGGTTTAGGCGCTTAGGGGTTTCGGGCGTGCAAGGATCAGTGTAGCTTACAGCCTGGCTGTTCGTGTTCCGTGTGGCTGCAAGAGCTTGCAAGACTGCTGCAGGTTTTGATATGCTTTCCCTGGTAATTGGAAAAGGCTTCGGGGGATTCTTTCAAAGTACGCTGGCGACGGAACTTGAAGGGCTTCTACTACCGTCATGGGGTCACAACCCGATGCGTTGTGCGACATACCCCCGAACCCTTCTCTGTTTCTTACTGTCCCTATGTTCCGCGCGATGACAATCTTTTTCTATCCGTGTGAAATCATGTGTGTATGTGTATATATATATATATATATATATATATATTTATTTATATACAGTATAAAAAAATATGTGTATATACATACACATACATATCTTCATAACATGAAAAGTGAGGTTATTGGACAACCTGATATAAACCTGATGCAAAACCCTATAACAACCCCAGAAGAAGCCCCGGTGAGACCGTGTTTCCGGCCCAGTTGGGCCCTCGTCATGTCTGCTTGGTCTTCTTTCTCCGCCATGCCTGCCTCAAGAGACTCCGTATGGTTCAGGGATTTTGGTTTTTCTTTTTTGTTTTGAGGGCCCTTTTCCTTCTTGCTACTTTTTGTTGCCTCCTTTTAGGGTTCAGGGTTTGCGGTTCAGGGTTTAGGGCTTAGATTTGCGGTCCTTGAAGGGTACTCTAGTCAGGGTTTAAGACTGTTTTTTGCCTCCCACCTGGCTAAGACGAGCCAGAGTAGGGTAGGGTCCCAGTAGCCGCTTGATCATAAGGGTGCCACTGGCTTCGTGCTATTCGTTTTCAATGGAGAGCCTAGACTATTAGTAGAAGGGTGCTACAAGGTCTGTGTTGTTTTAAGCGCAATGGCCTGGTGCAACTAGGTATTGGAGTTTTTAAGGTTTCGGGGTCGTCTCAGGCTTTTTCAAGGATCAGTGTGAACGGGTCATAGCCCCAGGAACCTGGGCCATACTTCCTCAAATTCCTGATCGTGCAAATAGGTTTAAACGAATCAGTTTAGGGCCTTGGCGTCTCTTGATCAGGGGATCCAGAATCTTGAAGGGATTCTATAGGCCTATGGGGTTCGGTCGGAGGCTTCTGGGTTTAGGGGGTTTAGGACTTCAGAAAAGCGATCGAACTCAGACACGTTTATTCATCAGTAAACACGGAGGCCCCTTAGTTGGCGTCATCTGGCTTGGGTGAACCCTCGGTCTATAAAGCAAGGATCCAGCTCGTCTTGTCCATTCATGCAAGAGCAGTTTCACCGGTCTACCTGGGGTACCGTTCCCAGCTGGCAAATTTCAAACCAACTGGAAGTCACCCCCAACAACAAGGCATTTTGACATGGACCCTGGAAAACTGTGATCCCTGAAGCGCTGTAAGCGATTGAATCTCCTGGCCCTACCTAGAGGAAAGTCGGGGTATGAGAATGCTTATAGTCTTCAAACATGACTATGGTTTCCTAGCATTTTCCGAAATTACTATGTCCGAACCTGCAAAGAGATCTAAGAGCAAGGCTGTGGCGATGTGATGGCAGAAAGCCATCACTGCTGTTGCTGCCTCAGACGGTTTAGGGTTTAGGGTTTAGGTGGCGAGGTCATCTGTGATCTGCTCTAACGCGAAGAGCTGGGAGCTAGGAGCCAATATATGGGCTTAATAATTAGAATAGGGTTTTGGGGCCCATGCTATTATACTTATAATAGGGAACCCTCAGTATAGTCTAGGTGATTATTAAGGCCCCTATAGCAGGTGCAAGGGTTTCTTCAAGCAAAATCCACACTAAACCAAAAGCACTACTACAGTCGTAGGACCTTGCTTATAAGCTTTTGGCTTCGGTTGAGGACTGATACCCGCGATCGGCTTTGGGACTGCTTGGGATACCGAGAGAGCTCAGTGGATAAGCACCGTCGTGGCTGCGATTCGATTAAAACAGTGGGTGTGGCTTTGTATGACAGATTCGAGAGGGGGCCAAAGAGTCTGTGCATTTCGGTGTCTGCACTCATGCATCTCATTATGTCTCTGTATGTTACGTATGTTTTATGGATGTGAATCCCCATGCGCTGCGGAAAACGACCCGCTCTCGGAACCTCTGATGCAGACAAGCCGCTGTTGTTGTTGTTGCTGCTGTTGTTGCTGTTGTTGTTGCTGCTGTTGCTGCTTGTTTTGCTGGTGCTGGCGGACGTCAACCTCGATCAGCATGTTGGCGACTGCGTACCTCGAGACTCAAAAGTCAAATCTCCCAGTCTCATGCCTATGATCATGCAAGAGCTTGCTACAATTGAGGTAGCAGTCGATACGGGTGAGAAGAATGTTTCAATGTAGAGAGTCATGATATTCGCAACCGGAAGTCCCTACACATGACCAATCGTGATCGGCCCATTGTGTAGGATAAGGTGATAACCGAAGCTCTAACGACAAATGGCAGCATTGAAATTATGACGGCAGCATTGGCAAGAACAACTACAGTGTGGCATCAGCAGCGCGAGTGACAAAAGTAGCACAACTAGTGTTCATACAAACAACAGTATTCAGTATCATCATAATCTTCTGCGGCATGGTCATCAAGAAATAGATGCATTAAAGAACATAGCACAGGCTGTGAAAAACAAAGCACGGGCAATGACAAAGCTGCCTTGAGCACAACGGGGCAAAGACACCCGTCTGGCCTGCTGTATTTCTTATGATCGCTTGCTGAGCAGGAGCAACAGCAGTAGCAGTTGCAGTAGCCGTAGCAGGAGCCGTTGCAGTCGTAACAGTAGTCGCCGTCATGGTAGCTAGACGTGCCCATCTAACGACGCCCTGAACATCCAGGCTGTGCAAAGGCATGCAATTAGAGTTTCGGTGCATTGTGGCTGTTAGAGTGCTGAAACTCCACAAGTCAAACTCAGCACGCTGCGACACGGAGGAGCGGAGATCAACCTGAGATGGATCTCGGCTTGTTCCGCTTCGTGGACAAGGTGTCGCCTAGCACAGCTGTTGTGGCAAGCCGAGCGAAAATCCAAGGCCCGTGCCAAAGATGTCATGGCCTTGGGTTGCGACACTTGGAGGAAAGTGATCAAGTTGGATCTTTAAGGATCCCTTTAAAGGGATCTATAGGGATTCTATAAGGGTATAGGGTTTAGGGTTTAAAGTTCTGGGTTCTTATTACTTACTATAGATCCCTATATTATCCTACCTGTCGAGTATCATGGGGAACTAAAGGTTAACCTTTTTGGTTATATAGGGATTCTATGGGGACTATACTACACAAAAAAGGTTGAAGGTTACTTACCTACACTACTACTAGGAGATTGATGCTAGAACTTGACAAAACGCCCAGAGACTTGTCCTACCAGGGTGCCCTAACCTCAACACGGAAAGTCCCACTCCCCATCCCACCCCAGGAGTTTCAATATCATGCGAGCGATTGTCTTGGCTTCCATGAGCAACATTGCACACTTGCTACACCTGAGGAACATAGAAATCTATGGGAGTTTTTGAGGGTTTTTACATTGTCCGTGTCCGGTACAACGGATAAAATCCCAGAAAGCCCAATACCCCTTAATTCAGGGATATACCCAAAATCATAATATGAAGCCCTATAGAATCTAAGCCATATTCCTTAAGTAAGGGGTATTGGGTTCTCTGGCATCCTAAGAAACCCTAAACCCTAAACCCTTAAAATCCTAAACCCTTAAAATCCTAAACCCCTAAAATCCTAAACCCTTAAAAAAAACCTAAACCCCTAAAATCCTGAACCCTTAAAGTCCTTAACCCTTAAAAAAATCCTAAACCCCTTAGAATCCTAAACCCTTAAAATCCTAAACCCCTAAACTCCTAAAAATCCTAAACCCCTTAGAATCCTAAACCCTTAAAATCCTAAACCCCTAAACTCCTAAAAATCCTAAACCCCTCAGAATCCTAAAACCTTAAAATCCTAAACCCCTAAACTCCTAAAAATCCTAAACCCCTTAGAATCCTAAACCCTTAAAATCCTAAACCCCTAAAAAATCCTAAACCCCTCAAAATCCTTGGTGCCCACCAGGCCACGGGAGTTGAAAGCGGCACAAAGCCGTGGGCAGAGGCGAGGCGCAGAGGCGGAGGCTTGGGCCGAAAGTGTGAATGATATACGTAATGCAGGATTTTGTCCATCAACAGTAGTAATACTAGCAATAATGGTAATAATGGTCGTAATAGTATTAATAATGGTAATAATAGTCATGATATACGTTAGAAGCGGCCCCCACCCTGTCATAGTGACCATACGGATTATATTTATATAGGATTATATTAGGGGGCCCTATTATATTCCCATTATACCACTATTACAGGGTGGGGGCAGCTTCTAAGATATACGATAGAAGGGGCCATACTATTATTACTATTACTATTGGTTCTAGGATTAAAGAAGCCCTACAGAATGATATACCCTTCTTCTTAGCTTTCGTGAGTAGGGAATGGAAGAATGGTAGTAATAGAAGTTATAATTGTACCCCATTCCTCCCTTCCCTACTAACCAAAGGTAAGTCTTTAGGGGTTCTAGAGTCCTAGAATCAATACTATTAGTAATGATAGCAATAATAATAAGAATAGTAATACAATATAAAAATCATATACCTTAGAAGGGGCCCCCACCCTGTAATAGTGGTACAATAGGAATATAATAGGGCCCTATTATATTTCTATTATACACTATTACAGGGTGGGGGCCCCTTCTAAGATATACCCTTCTTTAAGGGTTCTAGAGTCCTAGAACCAATAGCAGTAGCAACAATAGCAACAATAGTAAGAATAGAAATACTAATATGAAAAATACCCCTCTCTAGGGGTTCTAGAATCCTAGACTAGAATCATGAATAACAATTAAAAATACCCTTGCTTTAGGGGTAAAATACCCTCTTAAGGGGTTCTAGAATCCTAAAATCATTAGTAATATTAGTAATAGTAATAGTAATAACGATGACCATATTGGTGGACCCATCGTTGCATAAGGCAAAGGCTATGCAGGCTTTTCCAACCTTGAACCACGAAGCCCTGACATCACGGTCTACACATCAACTTGTAGGAACTCGGGCCTTTACTGGGCCTTTAGTAGGGTTCTATAAGGGTTTTCTTTAGAGCGTACGATAAGGGTACCATGATGAAAACCCGAAGTGCCACATGGGGGGTTCTTAAGCTGAGGGTTACCCTGGTTTAGGGGCTCTAGAATACTAGAACCAACAAGGATCTAAAGTAGAAGCATAAAAAATGTAAACCCAATAGACTGGATCATGAAGAGTTATGTATATGGAATCCCAGCACTACAGTATTTGGCCTTAACCCGGCTTCCAACTTTATGGGGTTTACTGTAGGTCGTGCTCCCATACTTAAAGCTCGTTGCCACAAAGCAAAGCCGGGTATGTATGTAGCTTCATTGTTTCTGGGTGCCCTAAGGGTCCATGTGCCCACCTGCTATATGAGACTATATGGTGAGTTGAACTTGTGTAAATTACGTTCCCTTTTGAGGTCCCCAAAATAGAGCGGCAGCCCTATAGACAAGGACCCAAAAGGAGTAGTCGAGTTTAGAACTTTAGTACCCATTTTTCCCGGATCTCCTAGCGCCGCGGCATGCACACGCCAAATGCCTACCTCAAGGCCCCAAAGTAACTCCTTTCCGGGGTTCATATATGGAATCCTATAAGGTAACCCAAAAAGGAACAACTATGGGGCCTCTGCCTATCCAGGTACCCAAAGAGCCGAATAATTGGCCCAATACCCCTATACCTTAAATTATAGAGGGCTTCGTATTATGATTTAAGGTATATTCCTTACTAAGGGGTGTTGGGCTCTCTGGATACTTCTTTAGCGCATACCTTCAACGCATACCTTGATAGGAATCCCTTCAAGGGCTCTGCACCTTGCACCCTCACCAAGAGCTCCCAAAGGACTTTTACTAGAGGCCTTTAGCCCTCAATAGTGGGCATACCCTGAGACTCCGCAGTAGTTCCTTTTTGGGATTACCCTATAGTATATTCTAAACCTGAGCCCCAAAAAGGAACTACTATGGAGCCTCTAGGCCCTAGGCAAAGGGAAGGGCAGGTGGGTGATTCAGGTAGAGAAGCAAGCGCTAAGACCCAAGAGCGGCAGCAATCAAGCCGGCAAACCTTCAACCAGCCCAAGAGGCACCTTGCCGGGCTGGGTGCTTCGGAAGATATATGCATGACTTTCTCAACTCCCTGACCCACTTGTGTTTAGGGTTTAGGGTCCTAAACCCTAAAGCCCTAGACCCTGAACCCACAGGTCCAATGTTTAAACCTGTCCTGAGGACGAGCGTAACTCATAAAACAACTTACCTTTGGTTAGTAGGGAATGGAGGAATGGGGCACAATTATAACTACTATTACTACCATTCTTCCATTCCCTACTAACCAAAGGTAAGACAATTGAGGCTACAGGTGTGGAAGCCTGGGTTTGCGACAACAGAGCCTCCAGAATGCTAAAGCTAAAGCTCACAACAAGGCGGTTCAGCTCTAGTCACTCTAGTCCCCGAGGCCCAAAAACCAAGGGGCATAGGGATGAGGATTTGGGAGCTTTGAAGCTTGATTTGTTTTGCGTTTAGGACTCAGGGCGCATCGTATCGGGTTTACGCAACTGCTTGGGTGCTTTATCTGCCAGCCTAAAACTTCCAAACTCTAAACCGTTTGGCAACGGGCTTCAGAAGTCTAGGACCTAAACCTACTATGTTGCCCTTCGTCGTTGAGGCGGGTGCCTGGTTGCTACGGCCCGATGCTGGCAAGGGCTTGTATAAGGGGCTTAGAATTTCTTATAAAAGGGTGTCTTATGAGGGTTTAGGGTTTGGGGTTCAGAACGGTATGTACAACCCTGAGAGTCCTGAAGCCCCAACATCTCTACACAAACCACGATAAACCCCTAACCGAACCGCTAAAGGTCCTCATGCCCTACATAAACCTTAAAATCCTAATGCAGGTAGAATTGAGGTCGAAGCTTGCTGTGAAAGTTATGCCCGCAGGTCGTCCTGTTCGCGGCAGCTTGGCTCGCATAAGAGCTTCTCAGAGGTTGCTTTTTGTTTCAAGGTCTTTTGCTGAGCCCCTTCGTCCACCTTGCAACTAATCTCAGCAGAGCTAGACTAGAAAACACCCACGACCACGAAGACCCCTTAGGAGGTAAAACACGTGGGTCTTCAGCACTCACACTCGAACTTGCCTGGGCACGCTTCGTGTGTTAAGGCTCAGGGATTTACATACGGCCTCAACAAAACCGCTCGTCTACCCTTAATCATGGTATCGACCCTCCTGTCATTTAGAGTAGTTTGCTTCATTCAACTGCTGGTGGAGCGTCTGCATCCATGGGGGTTCTATGAAGCCCTCGTTTCTACCGGGAGTGACCAAACGGGCTTCCAGGGTCAAAAAAAAGGGTAGATCAAGTAATCCCAAGACCTCCGGGTTTAGGGGTATAGAATTGAGGATTTAGGGCTTAGTTGGGGTTTCCTAGACCCTCCATCTACCCTCTATTAGACCCTAAATGCCCCTTAGTTGGGACCATATACCCCTATTTGAGGGTACATGGAGGGTCCTGGAACATGCAGTCCTTGCAAAACGGGATCTCGAAGTCTATATGGGAGTTTCCGAAAATAGGGTAGGATCCTTATTATAAGGACCCCCAAAATGAGGTACCCCTCATTTTCGGAAACTTCCATACGTTCACCCTGGCCTTCGAGGCTCCCAGGAAACCCAGACACCCCAACTTACCGAGCCGCAATTCTGAACCCGAACTTGCCGAAGGCCTGCGGATCTCTAGCCGCTCGTCGAATTCGCCCATGCAGATGCAGCACTCCTTCGAAATTGATGCGTAAGGGCCTTTATAGTCAGAATAAGCTTTTGGGCTCCTTCATAGCGTAGTTAATAGTCAGGAGCCCTAAAGAACAGTGTTGGTCATTTTTTTAGGCTTCTATGTCAGGGTGTAGTGTTCGGGAAGCGGTTGAGCAACGTAGGCGTGACATTGCAAGATAAGATACCGAGTAGACACATGTCTACATACATATTCATGTTGACTAAGTCGGGTTGCCATGCAAGTAAATCTTCCTTGGCTATGTCGCTTGGTGTGCACAGTGTGCTTTGTCTTTGTGTGAAATCCATATACACATCGATTATGCATCCCATGCCGGAAATACCATGTCGAACTGGCATAAACATATTCACTTATTCATAGTAACCTCGTAATTGCAAACGGTGCCATTTTGTGTACCTGTCCCGTGTTCATGGTGACGACATGAACAATCGAAATGAACTAACAAGCCATAAACACACAAATACCTCTATTCACACATATTATATATACACATAAGGATGTATGTTGTACATAAATGTGTATGTGACTGTATGTGTATGTACGACACCATGACAGGCAAGGGTTGCTCCAGGCATATGTGTATGCGTATGTAAACATAGAGGCGATTATATATATATATAACTATATATGTATATGTACATACATGTATGTGTGCCAAGAGAGAGAGAGAGAGAGAGAGAGAGAGAGAGAGAGAGAGAGAGAGAGAGAGAGAGAGAGAGAGAGAGAGAGAGAGAGAGAGAGAGAGAGAGAGAGAGAGAGAGAGAGAGAGAGAGAGAGAGAGGAGAGAGGAGAGAGAGAGAGAGAGAGAGAGAGAGAGAGAGAGAGAGAGAGAGAGAGAGAAGAGAGAGAGAGAGAGAGAGAGAGAGAGAGAGAGCGATCCAGGGAGGGAGGCAGAGTGAGGCGAGGGAGAGCGACGGAGAGCGAGAGGGAGGGGTGGGGATAGGAAGGTTCACGCACGGGTTCCCATGTCTCGGTTGGACTGAACTTTCTGCTCGCGGCATGTCCTGGTGCTGCTTGAACAGTTCAGCGTCGTACCTCTAAACGCAAACACTGCAACCGCCCTCAATTCCGCAGTCCCGCTCGTCTGTCCAATGCTGATGTCGGAACTGAGCTCTATGACAACTCTCTCCAGATGACCCTCGGGGCTTAGTAAGCCTTAGTGTTAGTGGGAGGAGGCTGTGACTGTGGGGGATAAAGGGCTCTCAGTTAAGATCGCAGGTCCACAATCTTGAACTCATATCGAGGACTCGAAAGTCCCACCTGAACCCTCGACATTAAAGCCTACGACCAGGTAAGCCCTCATGAAGGCGAGAGAGAGAGAGAGAGAGAGAGAGGAGAGACTGGAATGAATAAACATATATACGTATATACATATAGTTGTGTATAGTTGTAAACACACATATGTATATATATATATATGTATATACCTACATCTAATTACGCTAATTACACATACATACATACATACATACATACATACATACATACATATATATATATATATGTATACACATGTATGCAGACCCCAGCAAGAGCCGCAGGTCACGGGACCACCAGCTGCTGCTCCAGAGTGCCATCGGGTGCTGCCTTCTCGGTGTGCAGGAGCCCGTTGCGCATCATGAAGAGCATTCTGCAAGGATGGACAGCATGTGCTATTGAATGGACTTGCTGCATTCGTCGTAGCTGTAGTCGTAGCAGCAGCAGCAGCAGCACTAGTAACGCAACAATATCAACCCAAGGTCTGGCCAGCGTTTCTGACAGCATCCAAAGTGTCGCTGCACTGCTTTGACTGTTGGCAACATCAAATGTTCCCAGCCCCAGTCTGAAACCCTCGTGCCAGAGTCTACACAAGAACCCCCGTGCAGCCGAAAGATGAGGCCCTCAACTTTCAAGCCACGGTTAAGGTTTAGGGTTTAGGGTTCATCAGCCCCTGCCGTAGCCGAAACTCTGAACCCAAAGACAGCAAGGCAGGACCCTCAAATGTCAAAGCGAACAGCTTTGTCAGCTGAGCTCCATGCATGGTGTAGATCCCGACCTCGGGCCAAGCCAGAGGTCCAGAAGTATGCGTTCAACCGTGTTCTGGTCTCTTGCTGCCAAATTCAAGCTTTAAGTGTTCCGAGACTTTGTCTGCAGAATTCGAGGGCTCGAAACCGACTTGCAACAGATAGCTCACGAGACATTTCCGAATTCAAAAATCCCGATTCAAGGCTGCATAAGTTCGGATGTGTTCACGTGGCTTGCTACAAAAACCGACGCGGGGTTGTGCTATCACGTACATCTGAATATGCATTCAACTACATACAAGCCCAAAAACAGGATTTGCGCTTGCATGCATGTAAGAGTCGTGCATGAAGATCCAGCATGTTGGCAAACTGCCGGACTATGGCAGTTGAACCGACCAGAAACAAACAAAAAAGAATAACATAGAACAAGTGTGCTCATCAACCACCACGGCTCTGTATAAAGAGGCTGGTTTGGACTGAAAGCTAGTATATGGGAGAGCAACCAAACCTTGAAACCTCGCGACTCAACAATCAACCCTGAAACCCAAGAGCCCTAAACAACATGGAGCCCTTTACTGAACCTGTATAGGAACCTCAGAGACCAAACAGGGCATGAAACACTTGAACATTGAACATCCTTGAATGATTAAGCGTCCGAGACGGTGTAGGCACCCACCACACAGAGGTGTGGGATTCTTGCAGTTTAAGCTGGTCTAGAGTTTCGGTTGGAAGCTTAGGTCTTAAGAGTCTTCGCGTCATGATGGTGGCATAGTCGCAACATAGAACGAAGTTAAAATGCCTTCTGCTATCCCTTCTTGTGGTCTGCTTGTGGTGATGATTGGCGGGTGGTTGCCTCACCTATACAAGTCCCCGTGAGGTCCGAGCGGTGTTAAGATAAACGAAGACATTGAAGGCAATGGAGAAGGCCGCGAAAACCTACAAGCAGTCTGTCTTGCAATGTCGAGAGCACAAAGCTTCATGGGCTTGGCGGTCTTCGTTCCTGCAGTGGAGGTTTCAAGGGTTTCTAGTTCCCAAAACCTGCAGAAGTCTCCATCTAGACCCTTCCCACCCTAGATTGGACATTCTATCCTTCGGGCTTCGCCAGGTCCCACACCCCACGGATTTCGTTGCCCGCAACCCATGCGTTCACTTCGGTACTTCTGGAGAGTTCCTGGTACTTCAGCTTCTTCCTTGTGCCCGATGACTTGCATTGAGTCAGGGTCAAAGCTAGGAGCTGTGAAGTTCTTGGAACAAACCTAAGGTTAGACAACTTAAAAGACGAACACCAGAGGAGCACTGAAGCGCGCAACATTTGCCTGCCACCGCAATCGATGGGGTGCGACGACAATGAATTATCGTAGTGATTCCGATGCTGGTTTTGGTCCCGCTCCTGCCACTATACTGCTTCCTGCTACTACATGGGGGCAACGCTAGTAGCCATACGCTGTCGCCCCATCATACGGGAACATGGACGCATATCGGGCCCTGCTGCGGCAGGGTGCTTTGCCCCTTACTCGGTTTGGAATCACACAAAGCGACGACGTGCACGCATGTAAGCTGCATTTGGCAAGCTTCCGAAGACGAAGTAAAGGCTCCGCCCATCTCTGTCTCTCTCTCTCTCTCTCTCTCTCTCTCTCGCTTCGCCTCTCTCCTTCCCTCTCCAAAAAAATGGTGCTCACAGTAGACAACGAAGAACCTCCCCGTCCTTTTGGGTCAAAGACAGTTTTCTCTCTCTGATTGTTCTGATTGTGGTGTCACAAAACGGCACGACGGGTCTGTTCCTCCGGCTGCTGTGGCAGTGTGGCATGTAACGATTTTGGTCACGCCAAGAAAAGAAGCCTCCAACAAGCGCGATGCCGCGCAAAATTCGCCGGACCGTGACTGTGCATTAAAACGCCACTTCAACAGGCGATCGTGCCCTGGGTGAGACATGCAGCAGATTGCAGATCAAGGTTCCCGGCTAGTTTTCTATGTCTCACTGCTGGCTGCAGGCTGCATATAGGAGTTGTATTTAAAACCACTCAAGTGCACCGCATTAAACTCGCCAGCATTTCATCCAAATCACTGCGGCAAAGACTAGACCCACGATGTTCCACAGGATGGACATCTCTATGCCGCGGAAAACGGCGGCAATTGCGGCACCGATCCCGAGCGACAGAAGAATGAGGCACAAAAGACAGATCAGGAGTGGCTCCAAGAGGGAAGGTTTGATTTTGAATCTGCCCAGTCGGATACCTTGCTGCGTGAGGTAAGCTCCCAGTACGATGACAGATGGAAGCCAAATGAGGTTGAAGCACAACACCACGGCAAGGAAGTAGCTGATCGATACCTCTGCAGGCGCCCCGGACATGGAAAAAGCCAAAGACCCTTCCAGAAAGTAACTGGTATTCGGCAGCAACAAGAAGATGAGGTAGTGGCCTTCAATGCAGCGTTGGCTGCGTCTGAGCTGAAGTACTTCAAGGCAAAATGGCCCCTGTATATAATCGTTGAAAGCAGACAGGCTGCCGTACCACGTGATGATGAGATCATGGATGCATTGTCTATCAAACTCGTTGCTGCATTTCGCGTTCATCACATCGAAGTTTGTCAGCTGGCTCCTCAACTTTTCGTCAGCATCTTGCTTCTGCACTGCCGCAAGCGCCATTGCAGCAAGGATACACAGATGACCACCAGCAGCAACCGCCAGAGCTCGCCACCGTGTGGGCCCTCGCGAGCAATCCAGAATCCCACAGCACCCAATTGCGCCCAAATGAACGTCAAAAGAACCGCAACCTCCGTCATGATCCGTGATATCACTATCCTTCCATTTGGGTTGAGCTTGCGATATGCGGCTAATTCGAAGACACACCACAACCTCTGTAGGTAAGGCGCGCTCCACAGCACGCGCAGTTCCGAAGCTGACGCAAGGAATGCTCCGATAGACCTGATGCCCTGCTGCATCTTCCTGCTGTCCGTCTGGTGAACGCATACGAAATCTAAGAAACAGATGTCTGAAGCGACGTGTGGAAAGTATGGGAAGACCACAAGCCCTATGATGGCCCCAGTCAAGGACAGCAGCATCACCCAGCAACCTCGGCTGCCCAAGTCTTTGGGAACATGTGTTGTCGTTGCTTTTGCCTTCACAGGAAACCGCTGACCCCTAGCTAGCAAAACAGAAAACACTGATATGATGTATACATACAGACAAACAGACAGACAGTCAGTCAATCAGTCAGTGATACATACTAGTTAGATATCCCGAAAGCCACTGCCCAGCAACCATATGGGATGGAAGTGCCGTGAGTCCAGTGTATGCCAGGCCATATCGCCGGAAGCGGCATTTCAAATACAGTGAAGAGCGGTAGCACCTCTAGTACGACAAGAACGGAACCAATCATTGCCCCGATGGCCCAAAAGATCATCATGCTAGGCCAGCCGAAACGGAGAAGAAGAGATAACAGTTTCCATCTGCCGCGGGTCTCCCACGTGTGCGATAAAAACTTGTCATACCTTTTCGTGGGCTTGGAAGCATCCCAAAGCTTGGCCTTGTTGCGGGCACTCATGGACCGTGGATCAGAAAGCCAAAGATGGGCTCCCCACTGCAGCGTCTGGCGTAGCGGAATCCCTCGCATCAGCGTTGCATCCAAATCATCGAAGCTTGTTACAAAGCTTGCCAGGTCGGGTGTAGAAGCTGAGGACTTTGTATGACTTTCAGTTTCAGTCTTCTCGCCGTCGCTCTCCGCAAGACCCGTTACCTGGGCCTGGAGTGACGGCTGAAGCGCTTTATCACCTTCAGGGGGGAACCTTGTGAACGAGGAAGATGTGCATCGAGCATCGTAGGTGCTCTCGTCATCTCCATCTCGCTCCCTCTGATCGTTCTGGAACATCGGAGGATCAGAGGGATGAAGGCGAGAAGGGCCCCGGACCCCGAAGCCCGTGTGCCTTAGGCAAGCTTGAGCCTCCAGCATACGGTACTCCGTTGCAGCAGCAGCTCTCATACCGCAGCTGCCTTTAGTCTCAGGGATCAGAAGTTGCGAGGGTTTAGGGTTTAGGGCTTTGGGGCTTAGGGTTTAGGGAGGTCAGATGATTTAGGGGCTGCGGGTGTAGGCTTCAGGGCTTGAAGCAATCTCGCATTTCGGGACGAAGTCACTTCCACGTGACCCTCAACAGCCAGCGCTGACTCGCACTAAAGATTACGGTTGAGGGTCTAGGGCTTATTGGGGTTGAACATACAAGCCACTGGCCAAGGTGAGCCCAAACCTTGACGGACATGTAGAGGTCCGGCGAGATCTCCTGCGGGCATGTCAGCAAATGCATCCTTTGAGATTGGGCTACGGTGTTTACGCCTGCAGCTTCACGGTCCGAGTACTAGCTGGAGCTTTCCGCCAACTGACATCAGCTAGAGATGAGCAAACCCAGGCAGAACCACAGCAGGAAGATGATCGGGTCATGAAAGCACAAACAATAATATAGGGTCCTTAAATGGTTTTTAACAGGGTCTTGGGGCCCATTATACTATAACTATAATACGGAACCCACAAAATAGGATTGGTAATCATTAAGGCCCCTATACTCAGAAGCTGTCATCTCAAGAACGACGTCCTGGCAGTTGCGCGAGGTGAGCACCCAGTGCAGTCCCAGGCAGTGCCTGCGTGGGGACTCGACGGTTCAAGGGGCCCTTTAACCCTACCTATAGTCTCCTTTGTAGTTCCTTTTTTTGGTTTAACCAATTATATATTTAGGCTCCTATAAGGTAACCCCCAAAAGGAACTACAATGGAGACTATAGGTAAACCCTAAACCATGGAAACGGGTCAAGGGCATAGTGGCAGTATCGGACACCCGTAACTAACTGATTAATCCACTCGTTGATAAGTTCTATACTAGTTTCGGTACTGAGGCCAGGCCTCCAGACTCCAAAACCCCTTACTTGAAGAATTGGTCCATACGTGTTTTGACATTACAGATGCGCAGTTATCAAGATATGAGCCGGAATGTAAGGCATGTACATGTTCCTTTGTCAAGTCATGAATTTCAGCCCAAGTATACTCCTTGGTTACAGGGTGTTGGTACGGGGCCCGTATACTAGGCCCTATACCGAAAACTGAAGCACCGTATGTACGACGACTAGCAAGTGTGCGACATGGCTTTTTCACTACTAGATACCCTTACCTTCGATTCCTGCTAGTGGCAGGGGCGCCCTGCGGCTACTCTATGCTGAAGAATACTGTGTCTATTGCGATGAAACACCCTGATTGAGGGGGTCCCCTTTTTACAACCCTACCTGTGGCCTAGTATCTAAGTTAGCATATCCTACACGTACACCCAGAGCCGCAAAGCCCGATATCCGAATTTCTATACCGAAAGCCCAGACACTTTGTAGCACTAACCCAAATCCTAAATCCTCAGCGCTAAACCCTCGTGGTGGATCCCTTTTTCCACCACTCTGGTCAATCCATCGAGTCCAAGCTCAGCAGATTTGCCTGTCCAGGGCCAAGGTCTGTGCTTCAGGCTTGGGAGCCTTTCTTGGAGGTTCAGGGGTACTTATAAGTGGGGTTATAAGTAGGGTACCTAAAAACTATAATTGCTATTCGGGGACTTACAGCCCCACTTATAGCTACCCATGAACCTCCAAGTAGGACAAGACCTGTTGTGCCAGCCAAGGGAGCAAAACGATCCTTTACCACAGAAGCCTGAGTAGTTTTGGAATTATCTATATAGAAAAGCAAAAACAGGGACGATATGGGAATAATGGGAATAATGTTACGTAGTTACATACTACTTGTCAGTTTAGGCAGTTTAGGCCTCTATATTGCGACAAGAAGAGTCCCAAGAATTTGCTCTTTCACCCATGGGAACGAAATTGATAAACAGCTGCTGGGCCTGGACCTCAGAATGCAGGTTGTCTGTGCGCGCTCGGAACTTCCATCATAGGTACGTACGTAGCGGTAGCTTAAATGGGCTTTGAAGTAGCCAGGGAGAAAAAAGCATTGACTTTTTTTTCATAGTTGGTTCCCTTTAAGTAACAGGTCCCCAAAAGTATTAAAGTATGATACTCCAAAGCCCAGTTAACAGCTCGCCTAACCGCGGCTCCTGTGAAAAGATATCAGTGCACAGCAGTAACGGCACCAACACAAAGGATCTTACGAAACCGATCTCTACGCCGTCAACCCTGAACCCTTCATGATCACTACTACGACGATGACGACGATTACTAACACTGGTCCTGAAGTAAAAGCAGCAACAATCATAATGACAAGAACAGCACTCATGACACCAGTAAGGATACTGACAGTCGTAGTCATAGTAGTGACGAGTAAAACACGATAAGCTTGTTCTTCTCTAGGAGGTGCTCTTCAAGCCTTTGAAAAATATGTTAGAAGGTAAGATCCTCTTAAGCCCAACAAGAGCAAATCTAAGATGTCCCAAAGCCCGACCCAGTTCTTCTTCTTTTCAAGGCCTTGCCTTCGGCTTTCCCGTGGCGGGCTCCTTCTGAAGGATCGGCAGAAGGCTCCTGGATTCGAAAGACTTTATTGCCGGGTTTTTAAAGGTTTCTGAACCTTCACACCCGAAGGCCTTAAACCCTAAACCCTACTAAACCCTGAAGTCATGGCCTCAGCGAAGTCACCAGTTCTGGATTCAGGAGCTCGAAGATTGACTCTTCGGCTCCGTAAACGGCCCTGGCAAGCATTTAACATAGGGGCCTTCATAATTAGAATAGGGTTTTGGGGCCCATTATACCATGCTTATACTACGGAACATCATTAAGTCCCCTATATTATACTAGAGTTATAATAAGGAACCCCCGAAATGGTACCCTATGTTAGAGCTTCAGGGTCTCGGAGGTTGCTTTAGGGTCTGGGGCCTTTAGGGGTTTGAAGGGGTAAGGTTGAGGGTTTGCGCCTTTAAGGTTTCAAGGAATAAGGTTTAGGGCCTTTAGGGGGATTAAGGTTTAGGGCTTAGGGCCTTTAGGGGTTTCAAGGATTTAAGGTTTAGGGTTTGGGGCCTTTAGGGATTTCAAGGATTCAGGTTTAGGGGTGTCAAGGGTTAAGGCTCAGGCTAAGCAAGTCTACACAAGTCTCGCGTCGTGTGCAGGTTTCGAACAGACCCCTCACGCAGCCCCAAGATCACCGGCTGGTACCCTGGAGACGGATCTCTACTCCTACCCCGAAGCCTAATCCCTAAACCCTAAACACTAACCCCTAAACCCCTAAACCCTAAACCCCTAAACCCCTAAACCCTAAACCCTAAACCCTAAACCCTAAACCCCTAAACTCCTAAACACCAAACCCAGGACCCTCCCTGGCGACCTGAAGTGGAGCCGGGCCGCCGACTGGCGCAGGAAGGGCTGTGCGCTTGGGGGTAACAACGACTTTGTTTTGGATAGTTTGCCAGACCCTCAACGATTAAAAACATCAGCTTTAAGGCCTGAACCCTAAATCCGAAATCCTGAAACACTATCGGACTAGGCTCAGGAGCCAGGGTTCAGGACGTTTCAGGGCAGCTTTGTGATCACTGTTTTCTTGGTCTCCGGTCATGGCAACCACCGCAAACTACTCTCACCAATAGTGGCATGTTGGGTTTTGGTCAAACTCCGCTGTACGTCATACTACTATAATGGCTGATGGTGGCGATGGTGACGGACGTGATGTTGACGATCATGATGGTGATGATAATACGATGATGGTCTGCTGCCCATATCGGAGGCCTCAAAAGGTGGGATGAAGGTGGGTAGGATGAAGGATCCCTTATATAAGGCCTCTTATTTTGGGATTATCCCACCTATCTTCATCCCACCTTGTGAGGCCTCTGACCATAGAGATGATGTTAGCAAATGTGGCTTTGATGCCGAGCATAAAGCAGGCCAGGCTGTGGCAAGATGAGCATGGGAATCATGATGGTGAGGGTGGTGGTGGCGGTGGGAGCGGCGCCCACGACGATGTCGGTGAGGATGTGGTGACGACAACCACCACAAAGCCAGTAATCATTGCAACAGTGATGCTGGCGATGATGGTGGCGATCATGAGCGAGATGATTGTGATCAAGTGGGTTCTGGCAATCCAGATGAAGCTGCACACCGTGCGGATGCTGTTGGTGATGGCCACAGAAAGGGGAAGGGCAGCCGTGTTGTGCTGATCCCCACTTGAGCTGAACAAAGATTGAGACTTGGTTGCTGGTGGTGATGTGCAGTTGCGCGCGCAGTTATACAAAGACAACAACGAGGGCTGCGATACAATGCAATGGGTTCTGGTTCTGCTGAATGTTGGCGACGCCTTGCGGTCATCATGGCATTGGTGAATACAATGGCGGCGGCCATGCTGATCACAATGACGCGGGCGAATGCTTCTTTTTGCTACGCAGGAGTTTCCGAAAATAGGGGACCCCAGTATAGCACCTTAATTAGTAGGATCCTTGTTATAAGGACCCCAAGATATGGTACCCCTAATTTTCGGAAACTCCTATTTTGCTTTGGAGTCAAGGCTGGGCCTGCCTCAGCCAGCCGCAGCTCCCCCTCAGTGGCTTTGTTCTCGGACCTGCGCAGCAGTAGGACACCATAGGGGCCTCAATAATTACCTATACTATTGTGGGGGTTCCTTATTATAACTATAGCATAATGGGCCCAAAAACCCTATTCTAATTGTTAAGGCCCCTATATTAGATTGCATCGTGCCATCAATGGCTTAGGGTTCAGGGCTCAGGGATGTACTGGCCTCGATTGTTGTATGCCCGCAGCATGCATCCACGCTACATCCCCTGCCCCCAACAGAAGCGCCAGGTAGAAATCTACATGTTTGCAGAGCGACACGTTGACGAGCACACTTTAAAGTCGAGGCAGAAGGTACTACACCACGAAGATGTCAGCCATCTTGCAAACACCACTTCGCACGAAGATTCCGGTGCGGTTGACGGTAGCAGGTCATCCAGGTTGAACGACTGCCCAAAGACTGGTACGGCCAAGCCCTGCAGCGTCTCGATGTCCGGACTACTTGGAGGATCATGGGACTTAGTAAGTCGGGTTTTAAGTACCTTAATCGGGGTTGTAAGTAGTTGTAAGTATAGTTACCTTATTTATAACACCACTTACTAAGTCCTATGATCCTTCAAGTAGCAATCCAGACTTGAGTCCTCGGCTTTCCTGCATGCCTTTCCGACCACGAACGGCCACATTCTTCAAACTGGCTCCCACCACATCTCACGTCCTCCCTCCCAAAGAGTTGAAATGCATGCTGCTCGATGTTCACTTTGACGGAAGCCGTAGTAATACGGGATGTGTGCGCATACGGTACATATATATATACACATGTAGTACACACATCAGACAAGATCCTACAACAAAAAACCATGGAGAAGCTACATACTTTGCAGCCAACTTTATCCACAAACGAATTCCCCTGCAACAGTTCAGCTCGGTCCGCCTCGCTTCGGCAATGGCATGCGCTCGGCACACTGCCAACTGACAGGCCACGGTGCCGTGAGGCCTCGAGCTCTTCAAACTACATTTCTTGTTTGCTGAGCGCCCCGTAGACCCAGAGCCACGGTTTAGGGTTTAGGGTTTAGGACTCAGAACCCTAAACCCTAAACCCTGAGACCCTAAGCCCTAACCCTAAACCTGTCCAGCGAACTACGTCCCAGCTTCCAGGGCTTTTCATCATCTGTGGGGCCTCAAACTTGTCCAGTCATGCTCGCAGCAGGTGAGAAGGCCGTTCAAAGGGGAGACGGATTGTAGACAGAAAATGCAGACGAGATCTGTTTATGCGGCAAAGATGTACACATTTTGCATATATACAAGTATACACGGAACAACCCACAGCCAAACATGCAGCATAGATCCTCCTGCCGATACATACAGTCGACGACGACTACTACTGCTTTTACTACTTCTACTACTCATAAACAGACTGCGACGACGACGAGGTTTGTGTACACCAGCATTGACTTCCTGACTTCGATCGGAACGCTTTGCCTTGACCGGGTCCTTTACACACATAAAACGACAGCTGCGAGCCCGAGTTGCTAAGCGCCGGGCTCTCGTGCAGTGGCATAGCCTTATCGCACGTCTTGGGAGGCAAAAACGTATGCTCAGAGCTTAGCAGGCATAGCAATTACAGAAGCTCACGGAACAAGCCTCACATTCCTTAACATAAACACCCCGTCCCTCCAAAAGCTCATGCCCGCAACCGCAGAGCCCGGCATCTTGAAACGATACACAACTAAAACACTCATGAGTATCATGAAACCCTCTAGATCCCCCAAACCCTACAAACCCTAAACCCTAGATGAATCCCTATAAACCCTATATGGATGGTTGTCAAGATTAGGGTCCCTTTTGGGGTACCCTAAATGTTAGGTGCCGTACTATATCTGAGACCCAAAAAGGCACAATAATTTTGACAGCCAGCCATATAAACCCGAAATGAATCCCCTTTTTTTGAGCAGGGACTGCAATGCACCAAGCCCTGAATCCCTTCAGCCAAGCATCAAATGTCAGCACTTATGGCTGAGCACGTAAAGCGTGTTGCACTGTCTGCAACCACTGATCTGGGACTACTTGACAAGACACGATCTTCACTCGATCTCGATATGAATCCCCTAAACCCCACAACTTCCCAAGACCTCTGAGGCGACGGCCAAGAGCCTCTCGAAGCCTGACACCCCTCGTCGCTGCATCGCCACTGCGAGCCTTGCTCGGTGCTGCATTTCGTTGCTAATACCTGGACCCCCAAAGTATGTCGAATAATAGCCTTGTCTAGGTTTCGGGCCATGACTTTGCCTACTTTTGACGGTCTAAGTATTTGTTAGCATATAAGACTGACAATAACAGTGCTCACACTAATACGAATAAGAAACGCAGTTAATTAATAATTGTACTCATAATCGTAATGGTAAAATATTTGATACCAGAATGATCACAATAATAGTAATACTACTTCGAAGAACATCAACAGTAGCAATAGTAATGATAACAATAGCAAGAAAATAGTAGTATTGACTACTGATATTAAGACTATTGCTACTAACCAATGTTATTCTTGAACGGGACATTAAAACTAACAATGACAAAAATACCGATATGACACACCATACAATCACAACAACAAGAATAGTAGAAGTGAAAGAAACAATGAGGGCAATACTGGCAAGAAAAATCATAACTAACTACACAAGAAAGAAAACAATGGCAACAAAGATATCACAAACATGATAATAGGAATACAGGATTTGGGGGTACACCATGTCATATTCTTAGGGGCCGACTACCCTAGACCAAACAACAAAGGTTAACTGTTTCAAGTATGGCAGGGGTGTGTAAATCCAGAAGGAAGGTCAAAGGTTACCTACTCAACTACTATTTTTTTAGAGAGCATAGCTACACTCTAAACCCTACAACCATGAAACCCTTGGGGATTGGAAGGGAACCCTAAACCCAAAACCCAAAACCCTAAACCCACAACCCTAAACCCACCCCCCCAAAAAAAAGGATCTATGTAGAACCTCGGGGCCTCGCCTTTTTAAGGCTTAGGTTGAAGACGTTTGTGTGTTAGGGTTGGTAGGGTTTTGGGGGTTTAGGGTTTCAGACTTAGGGGTTCAGAAGTGAGGTTCGGGGTTTTAGGGTTTCAGACTTAGGGTTCTAGAAATTCAGGCTTTATGGCATTTGGGCATGTGGGGTTTAAGATTTGCGGTTTAGAGGTTAGTAGGGTTTGGGGCTTAGGGTTGCTCGGGCTTAGGGTTCAAGCCTAAGCCCTATAGACCATGAGTCCCTAAACTGGAACCCTCAAGCCATGGCTCGAAGGAAGAGGGTAGTTGTCAAAATTAAGGTGCCTTGTGGGTACCCCAAATAGTAGGTGCCGGATTATAATTTTGACCCAAAAAGGGATCCTAATTCTGACAACCACCCACATGGCGGAAAATCGTTGCGTTCTGAAACCTAAGCATTCATAGCAAACCAATGCAGTTCACACATCCGCATACTACAAGCCCTCAGCAAAGCTGGCTTTGGCTTTCGTGCTGATCGCTTGAAGGTTCAAAGGGCGTATCCTACGTTCATCTGCTACGGGCGCGGCTTTTCAAGTCTAACCACTTAAGCTGTCCCATAATCTGCACGGAGGTTTCCGAAAATGGTGGACCCTAATATAGTACCCTAGACAGTAGGACCCTTATTATAAGGACCCCCACATTAAAGTACCCCTAGTTTTCAGAAACACGCACATGCCAAAGGCCCCACATCTCAGGCCGGCACCGCCAGATCGGCCAAGGCCCAGAAGACATCAGTGAAGGCAGGATCCAGGATGTGGCAACTCCTGAAGGTTAGGTCTTGAAGGTTAGGTCTTGAATAATTACTCATACTATTTTTTTGGGGGGGCCCTTATTCTACCTATAATATAATTAAGTATTGAGGCCCCGATGGTAGGTCTTGAGCAGATTTAGCTTAATGTCAGAGGTTGGTAGTAGTTGGTAGTCTATGGTCAGTCTCCAAGTCCCGCATGCCCTAAACTCTAAGCATGTAGCAGCTGGTCCTGACCTTCTGCCGCCGCAGCCACTCCCCATGCGGTGGGTGTCTCAGGCACTTCAAGCTACCCTGAAACCTAAAACCCTGAACCCCCGCCTGGATTGTCCGAGTCAGCGCCGAAACCCTGAACCCTAAACCCTACATGGGAGCTTCCGAAATTCAGCAGGTACCTTGTTTTGGGGGTGCTTATTATCAGGATCCTACCATTTAGGGCATTATATGAAGGTCCCCTATTTTCAAACCACCATAGATCCTAAACCCTTTTTGCAGCAGGCCTCGTTGTCCAGCAGCCCGGTTACAGCAACAGCCCCCTTTCCCAGCTTCTTCAAAGCAAGGAGAGGAGACGAGCTGACTCTCGCGACGACAATCCGTTCATGTTCACCCACTTCTGCAGGCGCATTACTAAGCTCCTATCCCTGACAGGACTCACGAAAAGAAACTTGTACGAGAAAAGACCGATCTATACACCAGATCCTAAACCCTAAACCGTAAACCCCCCACCATAGAAGCTCAAGCTCTCAAGACTTTAGCTCCGAAGACAACTCCGAAGGCTCCGGCTCCTGCAGAGCTCTGCGGCAGACTCTAATGCCCGCTCCGCCTTTCGGGATACCGGGGTTTGGGGTTCAGGGGTTTGTGGTTTAAGAGTTTCGGGCACCTAGACCCCCAAAGGTATGTAAAATAATGGCGCAAAAGGCTATTATTCTACATACTTCTGGGTCCGGGCACTTCTTTCTTAGTGGGAGTTCAGTTGATATACGTAGCTTTACGGTTGAGGCAGGCTTCGGGGCTTGTGACGGAGAACCGTCTCTTCTCAGGCGCCTCTCTCCGGCCCCAAACCTCCAAGGGGAAAAGGAGGGACCCTTAATAAGGACCCCTAGGTATATACCCTTAATAAAGCCATTAAATACCCATTATATAGCCCATCATGGGGAAAACCCTAAACACTGAACCGTAGTTGAAGCCGTGCAAGTGTTGTGCACCCTGAAATGGCGTTTCCGGAAGTAGGGCACCCCAATACAGTACCCTAAATAGTAGGATCCTTGCCATAAGGACCCCAAAATAAGGTACCCCTAATTTTCCGAAACTCCAAAACAAGGTCGAGGCTTTCGGGCGTGATGGACAGCGGAGTCCCCATGCATCATCATTAGTCATAAGCATTCACTCTTTTGGCTTACAGCCTCCGCCCAGAGGTCCGGGATTTAAGTTTAGGGAGGGGGGCCTCGGGGTGTTCGGCTTCGGCTCAGGGTTTGGAGTTTGGGGTTCGAGGCTCGGTCAGAGGATTCAGCTGACATGACATGATGCCATAGCACCGACTCTTGAGGCTGAAAATCCTTTGAAGCACCAATATCCGTACACTTTTAAGTAAACCCTGACCGTAATTCCCGCTCCGTTTTGCGCACTATCATGTTCCTCACCTCCCACTTTGCGACAAGAGCGTAGAGCAATGAATCCCCATGACTTTGCA
>CAJNDT010005779.1:775751-863251 GCA_905221615.1 Symbiodinium sp. CCMP2592 | reverse complement strand
TCGGCACCACGACCACCATCAGGCCCTTGCTAACTAGATCTACTTCGTAGGTTTCGAAGATGTAACTGTGGACATACCGAAAACGACCTAAGTCCTGCATTGCCTTAGGGACCCTAAACTCTGGGAACTATGGTATATTCCGTATTATGGGTAATGCACGATTTATATCATCAACCGTTGTTCGGCTTCCATCCCAAAGTACCTGAGGGGCCTCCAGGGGATCGGACCATGCCTGAACCCGGTGGCAGGAGAAATGACTACATCCCAGAGCCTCCAAAACCCCCATAACTTAAATCATTTCAGGGATCCTACTATGATTTAAGCTTAAGGTGTATTCCGATCCTATTATGGTTTAAGTTTAAGGTATATTCCTTAATTAAGGGGTTTTGGAGGCTCTGGGATCTCCTCTCTCGATGAGACGTGATCCAAGAGGTCCAAAGACCCTCGGTCAAGCGAGTAAGTGACTCAGCGGAACCTCTCGCAGCATCAGCTCTCACATCCTGACACATTATATCATATTTCCTCCCCTGCTTCTTCCAGCCAGCCACTACTAGTAGCTGCTGGTGTCTCCAAAGCCTTTCCAGAGGCATGGAAACGGCTGAAACACACAACCCGCCGGGGGTCATAGCTTCTTAGCGCAACTGCTCGAAATCCTGGTCGGGGATGTAGGATGTACCTAGACCCTCAAGAGTAGGTAGAACCATGGCCCAAAACCTACAAAAAGGCTATTACTCTACATACTCTTGAAGTCCAGGTAGTACTTTCCTGAATTGCATTTGACATGGGCTTGGGGTTTAGGGTTTAGGGTTTAGGGTTTGGGGTTTAGGATTTTTTTTTTTAGACGGCCCTTTTGGGGTTTAGGGTTTAGGGCTAAACCCTAAACCCTAAACCCTCGACCCGAGGATCCTCGGGCAGCCGTATGCATCCATGATCTCCTGCGAACAACATCGAGCCTCAAACAAACCCCTTCGGGCCCCTTTGAAGGGATTCAAAAACGGTATGGGGTTTAGGGCCTACTTGAAGGTTAAACCCAGAGGCTCCAAAGTAGTTCCTTTCTGGGATTACCTTATAGGAGTCTAAATATGGAGCCTTCGGGAAAATCGAGCCTCAAAGACACCCCCATACTTGGGTAGTAATAAGTGTGCCTTTAAGGGCCCCTTTAAAGGGATCTATAGGGAGTCGATAAGGGTGAAGGGTTCAGGGCGTGCTTTGAGGTTCCAAAGTAGTTCCGTTTTGGGATTACCTTATAGGAGTCTAAATATGAGCCCCCCCAAAACGAACTACTATGGAGCCTTAGGGAAAATCGAGCCTCAAGCAAACCCCTACTTGAAGGTTCACGGGTAGTTAATAAGTAGGATTGTAAGTCCCCTAATAGGGCTTATAACTATAGTTACCGTACTTACAACCCCACTTATAACTAGCCATGAACCTCCAAGTAGGAGCCCCGCATCCTGAGATGCTTGCTGCGAGAAAGGCCGGACGGGCTACAAGCCAGCGGAAGACGTGTCTCACGGTTTTTGGCCTCGTGGAACACGATGGCAGAGCCCAAGAAGCAAAGAAGAAGACACCTGGGCACCAACCAGTACACGGGCCTCTCAGGGGACGGGGCAATGCGTTGAGAGAAACCGGGCTTAGATTCCAGCTATCACCCTCGATCCGTGTTCTTAGGCGCAAGTTACCTCAGCTCTCAAGGCCGAAGCAGTTTTGGCCAGATGCGATTATCACACCTTGCAGAGCCTTTCCGGCAGGACCCTACATCCCAAACCCTAGATAAGCCCATCTGCATGTGTCACGAGGCCAGAGATCTTCCACTTTGTCTATTTTTGTCCCTGGAAGCCGGTGGTAAGGGGAAGTGGAGGTGAGGCTTCTGAGGGTGGGCACGCATCTAGAATCTACCTATCGTCTCCATTGTATTTCTTTTTGAGTTATAGAAGCAGTTCTACGGTTT
Organism: Symbiodinium sp. CCMP2592; assembly: GCA_905221615.1. Lineage (NCBI taxonomy): Eukaryota > Dinophyceae > Suessiales > Symbiodiniaceae > Symbiodinium > Symbiodinium sp. CCMP2592. The sequence continues at coordinate 861,303 of CAJNDT010005779.1, read as the reverse complement.
TAATCATATAACACAACTTCTGTTAACCCAAAAAGGCAGAGCTGGTGGCTTTGTGCTTGGAAGGTTTGTGGCTGGTTTGGCAGTGGTAGGACATGGCAAGCTGCTTGTAGGCATCTTCGGTTGACGGGAACGGGTTCCGAGGTTCTGGGAGTTAAGGCCAATCGGCAGGAAAGCCTCGCTGTGTTTTGCCGAAACTCAGAGCAAGTCTTTGAAGGTATTTAAGTCTTTTGCAGCAGGCTCCGTGCTGCTGCGGTTAAATGACATCGAGACGCTGTGTATCCAGCCTGTCGCTGATGCACGATCTCGGAAAGCGAAATGGCCACAGCAAGGACTGTAACCGGGGCGACCCCCCTTGAAACATGGTTGCATTTAGGCCGCCATTTGTGCAAGCTTGGGATGTTGCCAGGGCGGGTCAGCTTTAAAGAAACTGATGGCGATGTTCACCAAGATTCTTCCCTTCTGCCAGCTCCACATAGCCTGCGCCCATGAAGTTCTAAGACTTTTAGGCAGTATCTTGGCTGCATACTGGCTATGCTGATCATGTGCTTGCATTTGCATGTCCAGTATTCGCTTTTTGGAGGCCTTCGCAGTTAGGCGTCGGGTCGTGACATTACATAGACCAGAGACACCTATCTGCAAGGAAAGAAGCAGTGGCTGAGTGGGACCTTCAAAAATCTTCGAAGCTGAAGCTGGCTTCTGGGCTGGCATTTCCCTCTTGGCGATGCTTAAGGCCCTAGATTCCTAGATGCTTCCTCCCCCGCTTGCCCACCAGCCCAGTCTCAGCCCCTCTCCTAAAAAGTTCAAATGTGCAGCTGAAGGAATTCACATCTTCATGCCAAAAGGGCTGCGATTCGAGTTGGGAATGACGTCCGCTGGAGTTGCATTCACGATCTCGGCCTCCTCAGTGAACTCCTCGATGAGCTCGGTGGCAGTCATCTCCTTCACAGCGCTGGCGTCACGATCGTCAGCAAGTTTGCTCCCATCGCGCTGCTGCGATGCATGCAAAGCTGAGAAGCCTGTGCCAGAAGTCCCCGCAGCGGAGCGAACCTGAAGCTTGATGGCCATGTCGACCATGAGCCTGTCCATCTCCTCAAACTTGGTTTGTGTCATCTGGGCCAACCTACCAATATCGCTGTCATCCACAGCTTCCTCCAAGGCTGGCCAAGGCAATTCTGCTTTTGCAAGCCCACCATAGCGCTGAACCCGGTCTAGCGGCACCTTGGGGTACTGCAGATATTCGTAGGGGTCCTCTGTCGTAGGCACGGCACCACGAGGGCCGTTGTCGCCCTCGTCTAGTTCACAGGCCTCCTCCAAGCGCAAGGACGTCAAGAAAGCTGCCCATCGCCTCTTGGAGATCAATGGCATCGCGGTCTCGTAGATGTTGATGCCACGTGTCAACCGTGCATTGCCCCGTGCATCGAGGAAGAGCTCTTTGTAGCGCTGGCAGAGCTGTGCCACCATCAGGTTCATCAGGTACCTCGGTTGCACTTTGGGGGTCCTTAAAAGTGTTTACAGATGAAGAGGAACCTCTACAGGAACCATGAGGGAAAGTTCAAAGTTTCCCAAAGTGCCACCTAGGTACACATGCCAGCATGCAGCGAACCCCATCACAAGCCACTTGAGCAAGGGCTCGTCTGCCTGAGCAATCCTGGGCTGTAGTTTTGGGGCTCTGAAATGTATTTATGAGCAGGTAGATCTGGGAAAATTCAATCGTTTCCCAAATTGCCACCTAGAATCTCCTCGTAGTTGTCAGCGCCGTAAGTATTGAACGCCATGGACAGCAAGGACTCGAAAGCCAAAGGCCAGCTGAAGAAATCCCTCATGTGAACGGATTCAGTGCCCAGGGAGTGAGGCAAGCAAGCAATAGCCGAGGCGAAAGCAGCGGTAAAGAAGCACAGGACTGCCAGGTACATGATGAACTCCCACATCAGGCTCGAGCAGATCACGCTGAAGACGGAGAGGTGCACATTCAGGTGCACCAACTCGCATGCAAGCGCAAAGTAGAGGAGCATCGGGAAGGCGGCAAATTGGTTGTAGATGTGCATCAGGTTGCACTGCCACTCGCCGAACTCGCAGCAATCAATGAGCAACTCGTTACTGACCGCGAGGCAATGGAGGACGGGCTCACAGCAGAACAGGAAGATGAAGCACAGAAGCAGGAGCACTTCGACCACCTCCTGGCGGGTCTGCAGCATGTACTTCGGCACGGGCAGGCAGCCACAGAAGCACGTCACTTGCTTCAGGCGGATCGCCCTGTAGGTTTGGTACCCATGTTTGGCGAAGAGCTGCCCAAGGCTACAGATGTACAAGAACGCCCGGCAAAAGACCACAGAATACCGTTTTGTACTCAATGGATCACGTGGAATGAAGGCTTGCCTGAACTAGGGCTCCTCTGCGAAAGCTTACATATCGGATCGTGCTGCAGGAAAATGTGACCCGATTCAATTTTTTTTTTGGAGGGGGGGCCTGAGTCATGGGGATGTTACCATCTAAACAGTACAGAGGCTTCCTCAAGTAAAAAAGGCTACCCACCGTAGCCGAGTTGCTGCTCGGCCATAACGTAGACCAACAGAGTGACACAGAACCACAACTTCGTCAGGGCCCACGGGAGACAACAAAGACGATTCCAAAGCAAGTCCGCCTGGAAGACTGCCGTAGGGTGGCAAATGATCTCCGGGTCACCGTGCTTGATCAAATCCTTTCTTGCCCAGATACGTAGGGCAAGTGAAACTAACTTTTCCGGGCTTAGACAGGCATCATATACGATGGCAAATGTTTAGCAATTAGCCTTCAACTCTCAGAAAGAAACAGAAAGGAGCTGCCAAGTCTCCAAGAGTGAATTGGTCAGCTGACCCTCATCATCCCTGAGGAACGAAGCGATGTAGTAGTTCGCGCGACGGAGCCCATTTTTGACCTAGGTTCCTGAGTGACCTCTCAAAAATCAGGGTACCGTCTTTCCTAGTATTCGGCGTTCAAAAGGAGACCCTGAAATACAAAGGGCAAAAGGGTACTACTCAAGAACCTAGTGACATTTTTGGAACGCCAGATGAGCCCGTCAAACAACGTGGAAAGCAGCGAGGGCGCCTTGTCACAGAGCATGCTGATGATGTCTGCGTGGCGAGTGAACCTAGGTCCCCATTGGAAAGCAAAGCAAACATATCTGTCTACAGGGGTTCACTTTCAAATCCTAGGAAAGGCCCAACCACACAAGAGCCCAAAGACGATCCCTCACATTCCCTCAGACCTTAACCCTAAACCTGGCCCGGGAGCAATGCTTCCATGCCATAGTAGTAGCCTGGGTTGCAGGTTTGGGGCTCTGAAAGGTCTTTATGAACGGGTACCTCTACCAGAGCAAAGAGTAACCTAGGAATAAAAAGGGTGCCCTTTTTAGTTTAAAGGGGCTTATAAGGGAACCTGAACCCTTAAACAGGGAATAAGGCCTACTCTGGGTCCTAGTCTATAGGAAGCATATCGGGAAACCAAAAGGTTTCCCGAATTGCCATAGTAGTAGCGCTCTCGATCCGCTCGCATTGTCAAGAGGTCGCTGAGAATGGCCTTCGCGGACTCCAGCGCCCCCTTCCTCTTAGTTCAGGGTTTAGGGTTTATAGAGGTTTAGGGTAATTAGGGTTTGTAGGTTTAACGTTCTTCTTTAAAGAAACTAAGTCGTAGCTAATGTACTATGGCAACTCTTTAAATTCAGTTCCTCAACAAGAACCCAGCTTCTCGATCGCCCAGATCAAAGGGGACATGGATTCGGTGCCCACCTGAATCTTACAGACTTGCATGTTTGCTATCTGCTTTTCCCATCTTGCCTCTGTGTCTGCTACAGCGCTTGAGGAGTCAGCCTGGCTTTGTCTTAAGTCGAAACTCTCGGTCGCGCTCCTCCGGGATCCTCTCTAGGTATGCTACGTACTTCTAGTGTAGCTGACAATCCCACTATAGCTGGGTATGACAAGGGCCTACCTGGACGCGCAGCAAGATCACCTCGCGCTCCCCACGTGGATAATTCGCGACAGCGGTCTGCATCTCTGCTGAGGCGTTCTTGTTGATTGCGATGATCACTGGCGTAGAGCCTTCCGCCAAGGTGCGGATGAAGATCCTGCCAATGAGGTCCAGAGTCCACCAGAGGCCATCATGCAAAGACTCATCCGGGCAGTATTCTTTGATGGTTTGCATGAAAGCCTGCACGAAGGGGCGAACCAAATCCTCGGGAATGCCATGGCCTGCATGCATGAGGCCAAGAGCTGACAAGGCGATGACAGCCTGGTGAGTCTTGGTGTAGATGTCTGACATAATCGTCAGGACCCTCCCCATAATGTAGACCAGCCGCTTGTTGGCCGCCCGAAGATAGATCTGCGACTCCGCGCAATTCGCGAAGAAAGTATCAAAGACTTGGAGCTTAAAGTCTGCCAGTTTAGCCTCATCCAAGCGGGCTAGGAAAGTCCGCAGGCACTGGTGGTTCCTTACGATGAGCTCGCTGTTATCTTCAACCTTCTTCTCCACAATGCTCCAGAACCAAGCCCATGCATTCTCATGCTCCGTGCTCCATGCCGTGGGCAGGAGAGACCTGAGGCTGGCGAACATAACGGAACGGAACTCCTTCAAATTCACTTTCCCATGTTTCGCTAGCGTCAAAGTCAAGACATCGCAGTCCTCCTGGACTCGGTCAATGTTCCCGACGTAGGGCACGAGGGTTTCCATGGCATAGAGCATATCAGCAAACCACATACGGTCTCCTGTGCCCATGACGGCGGCATTGAATCGCGCCATGGCTGCAAAGGTCTTCGGAATGTTCATGTTTGAGTTATCCTGCCATGATCCACGCTTTCTCTGATCCTCCTCCTGCTCCATGCTGCCCATGGCATTCTCTGCCTTGTCCAGATTCGTCTGGTGCTCCTCGGCCAGCTTGTCCTGCTCTTCTGGTCCTTCGGCATGAGACTCCACTTCGGCCTCAACATCGTCCGCGTTCACCTCCTTCCAGCAGGATGTCAACAGCTTGAGCCGTGCTGCATAGTGTTCGTGGGTCTTGGCCAACGAGGTACCCACGGCCACAATGATCTGGCCCATGCCAAACTGAAACTCTGGAGTCATGAGCCCACCAAGCTTTGATGCACAAACATCAAAGAGGATGTTGCGGAACACCTCGATGTCGGCGGTTGTGATGTCCGCATTCATGTGTCGCAAGGCGATGTACTCAAGGCGTTGTTGAACTAGTTTCGGCTGATCAAGAGCCTCGCATATGAAGCATAAGACCCAAGAGGCACAATTTCAGTTCAAAGCCCTAAACCAGTAAAGTTAGTAAAGCCCTGATCCCTAAATCCTTACACCTGGATTAGCGGTCCTGAACCGTGAACCCTAAACACACAACGTCCAAGGAGCTTGCAGCAACTCGGTGAAGAGGTGCCAAACTGTGCCTAGGTGGGGCTTTTAAAAACATTGAAAAATCTTAGTAAATAAGATCCTCTTAGGCCCAATAAGGGAAAATATAAAATGTCCCAAAGCCCTACCTAGGTGCTGGACCTCTTGAGCATGCCCTCGGTCCGGGGAACCTCTCAGGGCCTTACCCATAGGCCCCAAAAGCAGTTCCTTACTTTTTGGGGGATTACCTTATAGAATTCTATATATGAACCCCAAAAGGGAACTACTTTGGGGAGTATGGGTAAGGTTACGGTTTAGGGTTTAAGGTTTGGGTGTTAAACTACCACACCCTACCTTTTTTGTGGGTTCTTATTATAAACCCTAATATGGAATTTAAAGGGACCCTACAAAAAGTAGGTTTTGGTAGGTAAAGGGTTTAAGGTTTAGGTGTTTAGGGTTTAGGCTGTAATTACTGTAAGGTTTAGAAATAGTAGTGCAACGCTCGCGCTTTGAGCTCAGTTTTTGGGGCTTCAAGGCTATGGCATTTCCGAACTATCTACGTAAGTTTCTCTACATCTGTCCGTTTCTATCAAGCCACCATATTTCGACTTTCGATCTATGGATATATCTCTGTCGATGCATACATACCTACAGAAAATGGAGGATCCGGAAGTATGCCGACAATGAGCGGTAGGATCCTTAACATCAGGAGCCCAACAGCAGGAGGAAGCCGAACTTGCGGAGCCCCCGCTTATTTCTTGAGCTAAAGGTTACCCCTTGGGATCTTAGATGCTGAGTTCACAAGCCCCCAAAAGTATACACTTTCAGTTTTATAGTTTTATGTGGGTAATATTATCCCACAAGTGTAAAGAGTATCCACTCAGCTACTACTACGGGATTATAGAGGATATATTTAGGGATCATAGTACCCCAACAAGGTGAAAGGTTACCTACTCCGCCTACTCCACTACTACTATACTGAACTTAGAAGCCTAGCAACAATTATAATCTTGGCTGCTTCTTAGGGATTATAATAACCAAAAACTAAAAATTATTTCTAAGTACGCCTAAGTAGTTCCTTTTTGGGATTACCTTATATAGGATTGAATATATGAACCCCAAAAAGGAACTACTTTTGAGCCTCTAGGTATAGTGAACCCCAACAAGGCCTCAAGAAAGGGTTATAATTAGGGTAACTATACTTATAACCCCAAATAGGGTACTTATAACCTTACTTACTAAGTCCCATGATCCTCCAAGTAGGCCTCTTTCTTGAGCTTCCCGAAGACATGCTCACCGGCATTTTTCGGCCCACCGAGCCGTTTCTCGGTGGTCGCCCAGCCGTTTTGGACTTCCTTCGGGTTAGTTAGGGTTTAGGGTTTAGGGTTTAGGGTTTGGGGTTAGGGTTTAGGGTTTAGGGTTTAGGGTTTAGGGTTTGGGGTTAGGGTTTAGGGTTTAGGGTGTTTGATCTGCCAAAAACCATACTATACTGAACTTAGAACCCTCAAAGATTATATTTTCAGCTGTTTCTTAGGGATTAGAATAACCAAAAATTGAAAATTATTTCTAAGTACCCCTTTGAATACCAAGTGGCCGAGGGCCTAAGGAAAAATTCAAACAAAGGGTTGGGTTGTTTATTTGAGTGGCCTACGGCCTACGCAAGATTCAATTAAAGGGTCGGGCTGCTTTTTTGTATGATCTGTTTGTGGGGTAGGGGAACCAGACTGAAGAATTTTGCTGCAAATGGAAGGGGAGATGAAGTGTCGCGTGATGAACGAAAGCTTGCCCTGGGCTTGTGCATGGTAGGCAACGGATTACAGCGCGACTTTACATGTTCCTTGATCGTGAACTCGTCAAGCTCGATGACGGACAGAAGCCTGCCCGCTTCTTCCATGGCACAAATGATGAGAGGGGAGCGAAGACACTAAGTGACTGTGAATCCTGCGATTTGGATCGACTGACATTCAACACAACTTCCAACAATCGTCCTTGACCTGCCATGTCTAAACCGTATGTTATTTTGGTTCTGCGGTGCATGCCTGAGGCTGAAAATGCCGTTGAAAATTTAGAACAGAAAGCACTCCAACACCATGCCAGTCACCAGTCGCAGGAAAAAAATCACAGTCACCCGGTCTCAGAGGTCAAAAGCCTTGTCGAGGCAAGAGACCTGGTTCCAGGTCTGCCTAGAGCTAGCAAATGACTACAAAATGGCTGCGGAAGAAGATTTCGGGTTGTTGTGTTGCACGTATACACCTATGAATGCAGTACTACATATGCAACCAAATATATGTATATGTATATGTATATGTATATGTATATGTATATGTATATGTATATGTATATAATATATGTATATATGTATGTGTATATATATATATATATATGAGCCTCTGCGTTTATTTATTGCTTGGGCTAATTACGCTATCTCGAAGCGGTGCCCCTATCTCGTTTCATCATGTTAAGTACTGGCAGAACAAGTCGATCTCGTTTGAAGCGGTGCCCCTATCTCGTTCCCCTAGTAGGGCTAGTTCCGACAACAAAAATACTGCACGGAGGTATCTCGTTTCAAAGTACTGTAGTATAAACGCAAATAAAAGCCGTCGCATATATATATATATATATATATATATACCTATATATGCATACATACCACCCCCGTCAACAACAGACACAAAGCCAACAACAGGTGTAACCCCGGAATGCTAAGCCTTGCCAGGCCCTACCTTAGAATACCCTCGAGACCGTGGAAGCAAATCACAAATCTAGCAGCTGCGCTAAAGCCTAAACCCTAAACCCTACCGCACAAGGCCTGAAACCCTGAAGAGCGACTGACTGTAAGCTGAAGCTGGGCGGCGACTAGCACGGAAGAGCAAGCCATCGCCGCACCGCATGCGACTGGTGGCAAAGAAATGCCAAATGCCTCTGATGGACTTAGGATTGCCTAGCAAAGGGGCTTCGAAAGTTCGTAAGACTAGCTGGCTCTGCAATTCGGGTGCATTTTTGGCTAAGCCCTGAACAAGGGAAACCCTAAATCGTGGGAAGATGGAGCTGCTAAAGGGTGTGCATACCTAGACCCCCAACAGCAGGTAAAAAACAAAAAACAAAAACCATAAACAACTATCATGCTACACACTTTGGGGGTCCAGGTAACAAGTGTATTAGTTATACCTTCGTGGGCCAGATTCGGCACCTATGCATGCAGGAATGCATGCAGGAGGACAGTGGAGGGGTGCTCGATTATGAAACTTTAACCAAACTCCACACTCTTTACCTGTACACCTATCACGGGAATCCCTAGACACGGCACCTGGAAGCTTTCCGTGGTATTCTTATATACTCTACAGAAATACAATCGAGAGCCAGAAGAAACAGTGGACCGACCTCGACGTTCTGAACCTTAAACCCTGGACCCGAGTAGATCCTAGGCCCTAAACCCGGAACCCCAAAGCCTCAAGGCCGTGTTAGAGTTTAGGGTGTACAGTAGAAGCACAAGAGTTGGAAACCCCATAGCCTCAATCCTTAAGAGTAATGTATAAGGAATCCCAGCACTATTTGGCCTTAATCCGGTTTCCAACTTTTTGGGGTTTACTGGGTTTAGGGCCCGAACCCCTTTGCTACCCTGCCTCGCCACACCCAGCTGCCAGGGGCAGCCCTGGCAGGGAACTCGGGGTTTATGCCTGTCGTGACTATCCGTGATTACTAAACACTAAACTTATCACAAGCATGCTCAAACTGTCAAGAAAAGTCGTGACCATTATTGAAATCAAGATAGCGAGTTCAGCGGTGTGCTGGCTAGTCAGTCGGATGTAGAGTTGCTCGAGAAAGGCTCAGTAGCGTGCGGCCCCATCACACATCTAGGATACCCAGTAACCTAAGAATAAAAAGGCCTCTCTTTTTGGTATTGGGTAACTTTATAAGGAACCTAGGACTACCAAAAGGGAATAAGGGTACTACTGGGCATCCTAGACATCATCGCACATGACGTGATCGACTTCCTATCGTCGAACTCCATCGTCCAAAGTTCGACCCGGACGGTTCTCTTAAGGTTGGTTTTGGGTTTGGTTAGGGCTCGCTAATGTCTCTGTTCTTCAACAACCTTTCCCCAAAAGTTCGAACTAAGATAGACCAAATATCTTAAGCCAAAATGTCTAAAAAGCCCTCGCAGTCGCTATCTAAGCACCGTATGTGGCCATTGACAGCTTGCTTGTTCGGGCAGCCTGTTTTGTCAGTTTACGGACTTTTGAATGCGCGGATCACGGGACCTAGAATTCGGGGTACATAAGAATTAAGCCCCCACGGAACGTTCGGGAATGACATCCACACCCAAACCCAGACCTTCCAATATCACTTGATTCAGGAATACTGTACCTTAAAACATATTAAGGATCCTATTCTGATTTAGGGTGGTAATTGAGGGTTTTGCAGTCTCTGGGAACCCCGCCCAACACCCGGCAAAGAGCACAACCCTGCTGGCCTAGGAGGTTGAAGCCCAGCGCCCAGACAAAGTTCCGGTAGATGGTGCGCCTCACACGTTCCCAGAGACTCCAATAGTATCACTTGATTAAGGAATATTGCTTAAATCATATCGGGGATTCTGCTAGAGACTCGAATAAGATCACTTGATTAAGGAATACTGCTTTATAAATCATATCAGGGATTCGTCTAGAATTTGCGGTATACTCCTCAATTGTATAGGGATATTGGAGCCTTTGGGTTCGGGCTTGGGGGACCCTCGATGGTCGGCTTGTAAGGCTTTACCTGTACTTAGCCTCCATTGTAGTTCCTTGCTTTGTCTTAACCAATGCTATACGTAGGATAGTACAAGGTAAGCCCACAAAAGAACTACAATCGAGACTGTAGGTAGGCGTTACGGAGGAATAAGGGTTACCCTGAAGCCCCATAGTAGTTCCTCTTTGGGATTACCTCATAAGATTCTAAAGTATGAACCCCCGAAAGGAACTACTTTGGGGCCTTAGGGTATAAGGCTTTAGGATAATAGTGCGGACTTTGGTATAGGGATTTGGGGATGGGGAGGTTTTGCTTCAACTCCAGGGCTGGTATGGGTCCTTCGCCTCGGACAGCAACACTGGGCTGGATACCCTTAACCACAATTGCCCGGTCCTCAAAAGGATTCCGGCTAAGTTGTCCATGGCTTATTATTGTCCATGGTCTTGAAGTTTGGGCGCTTAGGTGTGCATTTTGGTGTCCGACCCCATAAACGCTCAACACAGGCACGCTTGCTTGCACAGGGAAGGCAAGGATTTCCCGTTATGGTGTGGGATTTTCATTGGTAGGGTTGCAGAGGGTTTTAAGGGCAATTAATTCCACGGTGCTTTCGGCAGAAAGCTTGATCGCTAAGCTTTTTTTTGATCCATGAACTGGACCCTTGACAGTTCAGGAATGCAGCTGTTGGCCGCCCAAAGCCGTAGCAAAACCACCAGAACTAGACCCAGAACACAAGGCTAAACCACAACTCCGACAGTGCCCTAAAGCTTAAATGCTGAACCCTGTCAACCAGGACTCTCCTTGTACCCTCAAATAGGGGTATATGGTCTTTTGTAAGGGGCATTTAGGGTCTAATAAAGGGTAGATGGAGGCTCTAGGAAACCCCAACTGAGCCCAAAATCCTAAATTCTACACCCCTGAACCCGGAGGTCGGCCCCCTCTATCAACCCACCCAGGGAGCCCAATACCCCTCAATCAAGGAATATACCTTAAAATCATAATATGAAGCCCTCTAAAATATTCCTTAGATAAGTGGTATTGGGCTCTCTGGGTACCAACCCGAAGACGGTTTAGGGTTTAGGGTTTAGGAATTGGGGTCTAGGGTACCAATGCCACGTCACATCGTGGCCGCTGCCAAATCCAGGAAGATCGGCAGATCTGACAGCCTGGAGCCTTGTGATATAGAGGCCTTAAGGATTAGGATAGGGTTCCCTTGCCTTAAAGGGTTCCTTTAAAAGGGATCTATAAGTGGTCTTTAGTAGAGTTCTATGTTAGGATAGGGTTTCGGTGTATACTGTAGTTATAATTAGGGACCCTGGACCCTGGGGAATAATTTTGGTAGTTCTTTAGGGGCCTCGTCGCTGAAGACTTCGCATGACTCAACTCCCGTCTACCTCAAGATCAGGAACTGACTATGTCTCTATAAGAGGCTGAAGGTTGTGCAAAAGAGCTAAAACTCAACTGTACGACTATTCAACCCATATATATATATATATATGTGTATATATATATATATATATATGGAGTTTTAACTGCCGTGGGGGATCAAGGATACCGGGTGCTTCGATTTCCCCTTCAGTTCTTCTCCCACGTCCCAAGCCCCGAGCCCAAATTTCGAAGAGACAATACGGTTTCGCGTTTACCTACTTGTCGGGTATCATGGGGAACTAAAGGTTAACCTTGTTGGTTTTCTAGGGATTATATAAGGACTATACTACCCAAAACAGGTTAAAGGTTACCTACTCTACTACTAGGTTTACGTTCTCCATTGCAGCCCACCAAGCCTAACACAACCGCGTGAAAGCCACATTTGCTTGCTGAATCATGATCCCTTTTCGGGCATTGCTATTTTCAGCATTCGCAGCTCGACCAAGTGAGGCGAGGGTTGGGAAAGTCTACAGCGTAAAAGGGCACAGCAGATTCACAACAGCCAACTTTCAATTAACACATGAAACAAGAGCCCGAATTGAGCCTGGATCTGAAACTAGCGAAACCTTCAACCCTGTAAACCCCAATCCGAAGAATAATGATGTAAACCCCCAAATCCCAGATGCCCAGATCTTTCAAACTCCCTCAAATAAGTAGGATCCGTGATATGATTTCAAGTATATAACCCTTAGTTAACGGATTTTGGGAGGTCTGGATGCCAGCTAGCGGCCCATCAGGACGACGTGGGCAGACTCAACAGATACATGGGCTCCGGCACCGATGGCAACACCTGCATTAGGTGTTCCGGGTGTGTGGCCTAAGACTTATAACGCTTAGGGCGTGCATTCAGGGTTTCAGTGTTCATGCACTGCACAACGTGAAGTGAAACGGGTTGGTGCGCCATTGAGGGCCTATCGATGCGCCAGCGAGTGCAGCAGCATCGTTGAGTCCGTCGCCCACCATCAGCACCTGCAGGTGAGAGCGTCAGGATTTTGTGTTCGGACTTGTGAGTTGCCAGCTTGCGTTTGGAGGTCATTACATGCGCACCCCTACGCCCCAAATGCCGCACCGGCCACACGCAAATAATATCGGAGGCAGATGCTTCCGAGTACTCACGGCACAAGCCCAGCTAAAAATCACTTATACAGGAAAATCTCAAAACAACAACAAATACAGACATACATACATATATATATATATATATACATGTGTATATATATATATATACATATATATATGTGTGTGTATACATACATAAACAATTATATAGACGGATATGTGTATACATATATATATATATATATATATGTATATATAGATATATGTATACATGTACACACACACATATATATATATATATATATATATGCGAAGATACACATATAATTAATACTGCCATTTTCTATTGTTAAGACCAGCCCCCTGTGCTTGAGAGGACCTCCGCTTCCAGGGCTTACTGGCGCAATCAAGGTCAATTCTGAAGCCGCTCTGGGAGGTTTGAGGTTAGGGTTTAGGGTTTATACATGTTTAGGGTCTACGACCAAACACAAAAAGATGGTGCATGCTTGGTCCAACATGCACCAGATTTTGCTTTTGAGATCAAAACCAACAGCCTGTACCCTCGGGTACTTGTGCTGACAACATGAAGTGACATCTTGATTCCAGCACAAGGTCGAATGCAAGTCTGCGCACTTGCACCAAAACTCCCAAACCCTCAACCATAATACAAGGTCCTAATGATAATAATTAGAATAGGGTTTTGGGGGCTCATGAAACTAAAATTGTAAGAAGGAGCCCCAAAAATAAAATAGCGTAAGTAACTATTGAGGCCCCTATATTGAATCCAGACTCGGGCCTCTTCCGTCTGAGACAGGTCTTGGACGAGCTTGGATTTCGCATCGGGCAGGCACGCCGCCAACACCCGATCCTTTCGAGACGGCCATGCATGGCAATGGCTCACACAGCAGACTGTCTAAAGCTCTGAGTGGCTCCGAGAACGGCGAGCAAGATCCAAAGTAGATTTCGAGAGGGGCCTAAATAGTTACCAGTACTATTGTGGGGGTTCCCTCTTATATCTATAGTATACTGGGCCCCAAAACCCCATGCTAATATTAGGTACCAAGCCCGGAGTGTCCAAGTCCAGCCCCTCTCAAAGCCGGAACCCTGCGGGTATCGCTAAATGCCACCACCCACCACGCATAGCTCTAATGATATAAATACTGCCAGGTACCTTAAGCAAGAGAGCCACCCAAAAAGGGTAACCTTTTCAATTATGGTAGGATTATGCAAACCCCAGAAAGCTTAGAGGATACCTACTCAGCTACTAAGGCTCCCTCACAGAAACCCCCATAGACCCCTTACAGTAAAAGCCAGAAAGTTGGAATATGATTATCCTAAACCCTTTATGGTAAATTATAAGGTATCCTACCCTTTTACCATATTGCAACTTTCTGGAGTTCCCCTTCGACCCCTTATACTCAGCCCCTGGGGCCCTTAAGGTAGCAAGGGCGTAAGCTCAAAACTCGGACGGCGAGTCCAAGAGTCGAGGTAATATGGGGGCCTTAATGATTAGAATCAGGTTCCTTTAAAGGGTTCTTATACAGGGTCTATATAAGGTCTACTAGAAGGGTTTAATATAGGGGCCTTAATAATTAGAATGGGGTTTTGGGGCCCATGATTCTATAGTTATAAGAGGGAACCCCTATAATACCTATAATAGTATTGGTAGCTATTTAGGCCCTTCGAGTATGCGTATCGTCAAACTGAGTTCAAACGAGATCCCAACTAAATTCCACATGAGGAAGGTCTCGAAAGAAGGAGTCTCAACTCCCAGAAATCTCGAAGTCCCTTTCTAGGAGATCTACCTTTGGTTAGTAGGGAATGGAGGAACGGGGTACAATTTTCTAACTCTAACCAAAGGTAAGTAGAATATCATATACCCTTCGAAGCAAAAGCGGTTAGCTGAGGGCCACATGTCAAGGAATACTGCTGCAGGCAAGAGCTTGGAGTCACTAGACTGGGCCAAAAGATCCAATCCCATGAAAATTAAGTAGGGCCCCCCGTCCTTGTGGATGCCAACTCTCCTCGCCACCTAGGCTGCTGGGTGGGATTCATGTTTGCTTTCCGGGCATTCGGCTCAGTTGAAGCTTCAGCTGTCAAGGTGAGCCAAATCTGGAGGTCCAACGGTTGATGATATAAATCCTGCATGACCCATACTGAGAATATACCATAATTCCCATAGTTTAGGGTCCTTAAGGTAATGCAGGATTTATATCATCAACAGAAGCATATCCACTGACATCCACTCACTCTGGTGCAGTAGGCTTCTCGTTTCAGCTATCTTCCTCAGTTACGTAGCTACTTACTTGTCCGGGATCCTAGAAAACCAAAGATTAACCTTTGGGACTTTTGGCGGGAAGGAAAGACTGCAACGAGGCTAAAGGGAGTACCTAATCCACAAGGCTACGAAGTCCGGCATCCTTCAAGCAGCGCATCATACTCTCGACCTAAGAGTAACCTAGGAATAAAAAGGGTGCCTTTTCTGGTTTAAAGGGTGCTGTAAGGGAACCTAAACCCTAACAAAGGGAATAAGGGCCTAGTCTGGGTCGATGATATAAATCCTGCATTACCCATAATAAGGAATATACCGTAATTCCCATAGTTTAGGATCCTTAAGGTAATGCAGGATTTCAACATCATCAACCCTAAACCCTACAACCCTATAGATCCCTTAAAGGAACCCCAATAAAGGTACCCCTTATAGATCCCTTTAAAGGAACCCCTAGATTTCTATCATCAACCGTAGTTCTTATCCATGCCCGGGTCTTCTCTGACTAGGGCTGCCCGCAAGGCGAAGCGGCACTGGAGTTTAATGGACCCTACCTACAGTCTCCATTGTAGTAACTTTTTTTTTGGGGGGGGGTGACCTTATAGGATCCTAACTACATATTTGGTTAAACCAAAATAAGGAACTACTATAGGTACCCTAATCAAATCTTCGCTTACTGACCCTATATCCTATCTGAGAAATTACCCTGCTGCAGCTCCGTCCTCGCGGGGCAAAGGACAAACGAATCAAAATTTTCGTTGGAGGTTATGCGGACGGGCTAGTTTAGGATTCCATTGCACCGTGACACAGAACATAAGAAAAACGTTTTAAGACCCGTGACAAAGCCTTTGACACCCGAGCAGAAATTTGTCATTAAGCTCTACTTCGAATTCCAACACCACCGTGACAATACACCCAGAGCCGCCAAGCGTGGTAGTCTAGGGCCCTAGCGCCTAAGCCCAGAAATCCTGAACCCTATGCATACCCTCAGCCAAGGCCCTAGAAAGCGCTAGACCCTACGCCCCCAAGTTGAGAAAGCTCTCGGGCCCCCTACTGCGTGGGCCGTACGTGGCTGGTCGCCGGTGCCTGAGTTCTAGTTAACGAAGTTAACTGAGCTAATTACGAAAATAAGCTTCCATAGCAGATTTCTTTGTATGGTACCTGTAAATATGTTTTCTGAAGCCTACACCCCTACAGAAGCCCTCATATTATAGAGCCCTTAAAGGAGCGCTAAAATGATGGCATAACTTGAAAACCCAAAGGGTGCTATGTACCTGTATAGTAGAATGTAGGGATTCCATATAAGGAATTTCTATTACGATCCAGGGAAGTATCCCCCATAACAGTCCAAAGGACCCTTTGGAAAAAAAAAGATTCTTAACTATACTGAACTTAGAACCCTAGCAAAAACTTGTAATTTTTGCTGTTTCTTAGGGACTATACTAACCAAAAGTTGAAAATGTTTTCTAGGTACCCCTAAGTTAACAAGAGCCCGGGTGCACATCCAAACCTCCAGACCTCGACTTTGGAGGCCCATTACCTGGGCTTGCTTAATATAGGGGTTTAGGGACTAGGGTTTTAGGGTTTAGGGTTTAGGGTTTTAGGTTTAGGGCTTTAGGGTTTATAAGGGTTTAGGGCTTGCTTAATATAGGGGCCTTAATAATTAGAATAGGGTTCCTTTCAAGGATTCTTATACAGGGTCTACAAGGGCTACCGTGAGGGTTTAACAGAAGGCGCCTTAATAATTAGAATAGGGTTTTGGTTTTGGGGCCCACTATACTATACTTAGAATAAGGAACCCCGAAATAGTATTGGTAATTATTTAGGCCCCTATATAGTAGCGTTTCTGTAAAGGGTTTAGGCTTCGGAGAAAAAGCATTTAAAACACTTCTAGAATGGTTCTCTGAAGGGGCAAAAAGTCTCTTCTTTGAAAAGCCCTTTGGTGGCTTCTTTGAAGGGTTCTATAGGGGGTGAAGGGACGGTGGACGCCTGCATGAGGCCAGGTCGTTGGATATGTGCGGTGCTGGTCCCGGACGCAACAAGAATCCTTGATGACGTGTATGATCGCTGGGCAAAGATCTTACTAGGCGCTCCGGCTTGGTTACCTGCCCATGCAGTCGTCTGGGAACTTGGTTGGCCACTTTCAGGCATGGCTCGTGCAGTTTTTCGATGTTGCTGTAAAGCGCGCGCGAATACAATGCTGACCAGCTGATGACTTGTACCGCAGAGTCTTTGAAACGACCGCGAAATCGAAGGCAGCCTGCTGGAGCACGAGAAGTCTTCAATTACTCCATGACTGGGGTATTGCCCAGTATTCTGACGACATGAGCCTTGGGATCCCAGAGTATAAGCAGTATGTAAAGCAGACGCTTGCGGCTAAGTGCTTAGCCAAGCTGCAGAGTTTGGTTCAGTCTTCTTCTTGTTTTTTGCCTTGGGGTATTATTTACCCGGAATTGACCCCGTCCAGCATGCTCACTTCAATTGTGAAGCAACCTTCATCATGGAACAGTCTGCTTGCCAGCAGAGCCTTGTGCCGTCTCACGTTGAACCTCTTTCCGTTAAGGCACTTGAAGGGTTCTTTTTCTAGGGCGGGTGGCTTCGTGCATTGCTTGCGGAAGGACTGTTCGGGGTCCGTTGGCCCACGTGCTGTTGTCGTGCGAGAAGTTCGCCAAAGTTCGTGGGGCTCTGGCCTCGCTTGTGGGGTCAGAAGAAGGATCAATTTCACGTATCCTGTGCTTGCAACCTGGACAACAAGGATTCGAAGAAGTTGTGGCCCTTCGCATGGTTTGGGTTGCCCAGATTGTTGAGGAACGGGGCCTGCTGCTTGCATGCTTCCACCCAACATTTGGAAGGTGTTTTACTCCCACGGTGTGGGCCAGGGAAACCATCGGAAACGGTGTGGGCCAGGGGGAAACCTTAAGTTTTAAGGGGTTCTATAAGGGTTCTTTAAGGGGCACGCACTATAACGGTTCTTTAAAGGGCTCTATAGGGTTTCGGTGTCCGAGTTTGGAGATCAAGGTTCTCGGCGCTCACACTTGGTGTTTGAGGAGTTTAAGGCACTTGGAGCGGTTTCGGGTAACTTAGAGGGCTTTTGGGCTCTTTGCTGAGGGTTTTCAGGGTTGAGGGGTTTAGAGGTTCGGGGTTCTGTTCATGACATTTGGGCTGTTGGGAAAGCGCGGAGCAGGGTTACGGTGCGCAGTATTGGGGTAGAAAGTGCCTCATGTTCTAAACGACTTCGAAGATAGGGGCGCTTGTAAGTAGAATAGGGTTTTGGGGCCCATTGTACTACAAATATAATAAGGAAACCCCAAAACAGTCTTAGTAATTATTTAAGCCCCTAAAGCATTTTCTCAGGCCGTTGGCCTGGTCTAGATCCTGTTGAAAGCACGGGTATGAAGACTTTTGATTGCAGTCTTGCCTCTAGTAGTACTAGGCCGCTGCGGTAGTCATGAGAGTATGAGCTAAGCATGCTTGCCAAACCGACAAAAAGAGACTGGAACCACACTCATCACTTAGTGGAGCGTTTTCAATGAATCATCGAGCGTCAGGGTTTCGATACGCTTGCGTAACGACTTGCCTGCGGCAGGACCCATCCTAAAGACCATTCTCCAGCACAATAAACTCCTGGATGAAACCCTTTGTGCTAAAGCCTTACCTATCGTCTCCATTGCAATTCCTTTTTGGATCTACCTCATAGGATCCTACTTATAAACTTGAAGGTTAAACCCAAAAAAAACAAAAAAACTACAACGGAGCCTTCTCCAAGTTAGGGTCCCTTTGAGGCCCCGAAGAAGTACAACACCCTGATAAAAAGGGATCCCAAAAGAGCCCCTACCTGGAGTCTCCATTGTAGTTCCTTTTTTTGATTTTCTAGGATCCTAACCATAAAACTGGTTAACCAGAAAAAGGAACTACAATGGAGACTATAGGTAATCTAGAGAACCCAAACCTCATAAACACTGAAACCGTGGAAAAGAAGGATCCGAAAGAAGACCCGTATGACCATAGGTAAGTTCTAAGCTCAACAAGGTCAGGGCTCAACTTCCGCCGCTGCTTCCTGGTTCAGGGTTTCGGGTTTTCAGTTTAGGGGTGGTTCCTTTTCATTCCTACCTAGCAAGGACGAAGCCGGGTAGGGTTTACACCTAAGGAGTTGGGGTTGACGCTCTCGCAACTCGGACTTGCCAGACGAGGTCTCGGGTTCGAAGTACTTTGACTGGTCGGCACTAGTAGCTAAGTATACTGCTCTTGTTCTTGTTGCTATTGCTGGGGCTGTTGTTTCTGCTGATGCTGCTATTCTCGTTCGGGTTCTGAGTTGAAATAAGTTGAAATACGATGAAGGCGAGAACTTGAGCAGAATTCGTGGACCCCACAAAGGATTTCCTTGTGCGATCTTGTGCGCTTGTGCAATCTGCCGCTCAGGGGGACGCGAATTCACTTCAAACGGTGTCTCTTCAGGCCCGTGAAAGGAAGACTCCCGGCAGCAAATCACGCCGAAGGCCACAAGCCAAGTACTTCAGCCTCCAGCAGGTCAACAGCTGAGGAGCATCTTAAAATTATCTACGAAGTATGGCAAAAGCTACAGCTTACGGATCGTCATGTACGCCTGCACGAAGTCCCTGCTAAAATCCTCAGGATTGTTCATGATGCCCTCGTTGATGGCCCTGTAAAGCTTTTCGACGATGGTGTCTGCCTGATGGCTGACGGCGGCAAGCTTGGAGATCCAGCTGTTGTAGCTCCACGCTCTCACACTGCGAACATAGGAGTCCGCAAACCTTTCGGGGTCGTGCTTGAATGTTTCCCAATACGGACACGGGAGAACATGTGTCGAGAAACTCTCCAGCACAAGCCCCTCGAATGCTCCTCCTTGAAACGGAGCCTCGAACTCTTCGCGGGAACGCACGAAGGTTGGCATCACAAAGGCATCAGCCTCCTTCTGCGAGATCTCACCACGACGCAGAAGGGTTTGCAGAGTCTCCATCATCACTTCGGAGAGCTTTTGATACGTGGAGCTTGGGCATGATTCAGCATCAAAGACGGGAACCACAAAATGCAAAGAACCACCCTTGACAAGCTCCTGACTGCGAGATCTCAGATTGCTTTCCCAGTCCTTGGCTGCAAGATTCTCCCACTCCAGGCGCATTGGACTGTTCCGCTCCAGCTTGCGAAAATAGACATCGCCGCCATTGAAGAAGCCAGAACCCTTAATTGCATGGGAAAGCCAATGCATTGCAGTACCTGAGTATCCGAGGCCGATGGAGTTCGATGGGATCACTTGCTCGTAGAAGCTGCGTCCGCACATGAACCTAGATCATTGTGGGAATAGGATTGGGTTAAAAATGCACATGTTCATTCCTTATTGGGTTCAAGTAACCATCATTGTTGGAATAGGATTAAAAAATGTACATGGTCATTCCTTATTGGGTTCAAGTACCCATAAAAAATATGAAATGTTACCCAACTAAGGAACATGCGCACCGAGTGGGGGCTTCCGGCCTCGGCATCATCCACGAATGGCTGTAGGAGAGCCGGGGAATGGAAGCTGGTGTTGTCAGCTGGTTCAACGTGCCCGAGGGATGCCAGCACCAGCTTCGCCGAATCCCAATCATTCTGAGGCAAATCCGTAAAAAAGAAATCGATCGGAGTCTTCTCGCCTGCTGCAATCAGAGCAGAGACGACGGGCAACGAGTTCTTGCCTTGCGAGCAACCGTAGTCGGCAACTCGAAGTCTGGCCATGTCACTGACCTCACTCTTCCAATTCTTCATGTCCGCCAAGAGACCATCTAACGCCAGCAGCAGGGACTCCGCTTGGCTCTGAGATGCCTTGTTGTACTCGCCATCCCCGAACATCACCGAACCAGTCGACGTCACCTCCATGAGGATGCTGCAGCAGACCGCACATCGGATCGCTTGACGAGCCGCCATAGCAGCAAACGGAAGGACCGTCGGTGAAAGCGATCGACCGAACACACTAACGTGAACTTGAGCGAAAATGCCGTAGCAGGAGTTGAGGTTCAGGGATTTATCCAAGGGTAAAAGGAGGGACCCTTAATAAGGACCCCTAGGTCTATACCCTTAATATAGCCATTATATACCCATTATATAGCCCATTATAGGGTAGGGGTCTGCATTAAGGGTCCTTCCTTTTCCCCTTTGGGTTTAGGATTTAGGATTTTTCGGTATAGGGTTTTGGAGTTTCGGCCTGCAGACTTCACTTGCGCGAAGAACTAAAGCCACAAATCCAAGGATGCAGCATACACACTCTGAGCCCTAAACCCTAAACCCTGAATCCTAAAAAAACCCATCGCAGGCGTTCTGAAGCTTAGCGGCTTTCTGCCACAAACCAGAAAGCCCAAATCAATGAAACGTTCGGGGGCGTCTATGACTCTAATTATGGTCCCCATTGCAGGGTTACCTTGTCGGAACCTACTTTTAAAATAGGTTCAACCAAAAATGGTACTACAATGGAGAATATAGGTAGCCACGTACTACCGATGCTGATTTCGTTCGTTGCAAAAGTCCTCTGCAGACCCTGAACCCTAAACCCCTAAAACGTGCTGCCTGCACTTCATCACGAATGGCCAGGAGGGCCACTGCGCGGTCTTCAACTTGCAGGACCACCACTACCTTGGTTTTGGGTTTAGGGTTCAGGGGACGGTTTAGGGGCTTCGCGTGTCTTTTGAACTGAGGTGTTGATGAATTCGAATTTGATTTAAGACTTCGGCTAACAAAAACACTCGAACAAGCCAGGGGAGGTTCTTGGTGCAGTACGAGCAGTGGCAGCGGTAGGTGCACCAGCCGGGTAGATAGTAGGAGTGATAGAGGGAAGGCAGCCGGTATGATGTCAATGCACCGGATGTACATGCACTTAATTATAGGGGCCTTAATGATTAGCATAGGGTTTCGGGGCCCATCATACTACATATTTATAATCTGGAACTCCCAAAATAGTTGGCAATCATTTAGGCCCCTACAGGACCTCACCTGCCGAAGAGCTCGCTAGCAGGCTGGTGGTGCAATGCAGCTGTGTTGCGCAGCCGTCTTCTTGCTGCTTCTCCGCCCATTGCCACTGTTGGGCATCTGGCTCCTACATGGGTGGTTGTCAAAATTAGGGTCCCTGTCCGGGTCCCTAACATAGTACGGCACCTAATGTTTAGGGTACCCAAAAAGGGACCCTAATTTTGACAACCACCCATATAGGGGCCTTAATAATTATGAAGGGTTCCGCTGGTACATCACGATGAAGTTATGTAGGGACTATAAGGTGATACGGATACCCTGCTCCCAACCAGACAACTGTACAAGGTGGGCCTTTTAAAGCCTTTGAAAAATATTAGTAAATAAGATCCTCTTCAGCCCAACAACGGAAAATATAAAATATCCCAAAGCCCTACCTAGTGTAGAAGCGGGACGGAGCATCGATCGGGGCTTTTCAGGAAGTGCACCCGTCCTGCCACGCTGCAAGGCTTTGGCAGCGAACCGTTCCTGAACGCCCATCGAAGCTGAGGTTTTAGAGTAGTGTTTACCTATAGTCTCCAAAGTAATTCCTTTTTTGCTTTAATCAAATATATAATTAGGATCCTATAAGGTAACCCCCAACAGGAACTACAATGGAGACTATAGGTAGGGTTTAAACAGGGCTTCTAATTAGGGTTGAAAGCGGGGCGTAAAGTTTGATTTGTTTTAGGAGGGTGGGCTTTAGGGTCTGGACTGGGGTTGTGCATGGGGTGAGGAGTTGAAGGTCTTGGGAGTTTGTGCTTCGGACTTGAAGCTGGCTTGAAGCAACGGGTATAAGCTGTGAGAGGCACGGAGCAGTTCGAAAGGTCCGTTCGGGATTTCGGAATGTCTGTAGCCCACCACACTCAAATTGTGTACACAACCTGGGCTGTTGAACCGGGCCAGGAGACTGTGCATAAACCATATCAAGCCTGCAGTTGTCAGTAGTCCACCGTCCGGAAGCAGGCCACGAGATGAGTTTGGCATGACAGCTTCTTCAGGCTTCAAGGTGACCATCTCCTGCGTGGCGAAGACTTGTATTCCAAAATCCTTCCAAAACAAACCTGTAGCACTGCGTTTGCATGGCTCGACGTTCATGGAAGGCTTTGAACCTCAAACTCCTGAACCTTTAAACAGACACTCCAGCGAAAGACGAGGCGCCCAAAGGATCGATGTGACAGCTCACACCTGCGCAGGAACTTATGCGAATTGCCGGTATCTGCAGGGCTTGGTCATAATATTCTGGGTTTACGTAGCTTGCACCGATAGATGGGGGTCTCTTCAGGGCTTCAGAATATTTTGTGATTACCGGGCCTGCAAACCTCTCGATACTCGGGAAGGCTTCTGTGGGGACAGGATTCCGAGACTTTTCTTCTTGGCTTAGGCTTTACGCTCTCGCAACTCGTGTGCAGCCAGAAGGTTTAGGTTCAGGACGGTTTAGGACTTAGTTGGGGCTTTTCCAACAAGGTTTAGGGGGAGCTCCCACTTGAGGATGATATGATATCTAACTGTTTCTGTACAGAACTATTCTCGAACCTTCAAACACATACTAGTTCTCCTATAATAAAGTATGGAACTATCCTAGAACCTTCAAACTCAGACCGGTTCTCCCCCTATGGAACTATCCCATTATCCCAGAACCTATAAACTCAGTATTCAGGGCCCACCGAACATCGGTCCACCTTGCCCCGGCACGTGCGCGGCCGCACGGGCAGCGGCAGCCGGACCGGTTGAGGTGGATTCGGCCCAACGAAGCAGGGCCTGCAATTGCTTGCAAGAGAATATCATCAGGGCTATAAGGGTATATAAGGACTCTATAAGGAGTCATGGCGGGCTGGGTCAGGATTCATGAGGTTTCATTCAACTTTTGAAAAGAGAAAGTTGGGCTGGGGTTTCGGCTTAGGGTGTAGGGGCCGCTTTACTTGGCATAGGGCTGCGTGTATAATCAGGGACTGTAATATTCCTCAAAGTTTGGCCTTTCAAGTGTAGGGCCAGTGTAGGGGTATCGAATCTTCAAAGCAGTCGCGAACTCTGAAGGTTTGGAATGGTGAACCGAGGGCGTCGACGAACCCGGTTTCGGCCTGGTTTACGGTCTGCGCAAGCATGTATGATACAAGCAGCACCCAGCACAAATCCAACCGGGCATGCAAAACATAAAACATCGGACCTTGGCAAGTGGATGCTCGCTGTTGGCTTCCACGGCACGGAGCAGCCTAGGCACTTAGGGCCCTGGCTCGCTGGGCGGCGCTAAATGAGTTCGGGTGGGGATTGCTGCCTGCCGCTGTCAGAACATATATGGCAAAGTCGACTCAGACTTTAGAGCGACTCAGACTTTATAGCACGGGAGACCGATTTCTTGGTACAGTATAGCTTCTTACTCGCATGACAATTATACCACTGACGTCGTCCCGGAAGCCCATGTGACAGAGGCTGTCGTCTAGTGAAAGAAGTTGGGGCGAAGAGTCATGCCAGGTATGGCCGTCCATTTTCGATCGCCCCCTACAGTTACCATGAGTCGAACATCCAGACTCAGACTTCGAGTCTTCAAGTTGAAGCGTCCCGAGGCATGTGGTATGCTCGGGTAAACTCGGAGTTGCCTGACGCTGGGGATCCTACGAGGGCGATGGCATCCAGCATATTTCTCAAGGCATGACCCCTTTTTTCCACGCTCTGCACTCACAAGCCATCAAGGGTGTGACAAAGTCTTGCAGTCCCCAAACCCAAAGTGCACAGCCAGAGGACCATCCGACGACAGCTACCATCTCGGTCTTGTCAACCTTCCAACGGCAAAGCACAGCAGATCTCAGATTCGCACTGAGCACTGCTGGTTTAGTACCCCATCCTCCACTCAACGAATCGTCAGGTGCCCTTTCAGCTCAATCATCTTACATACATGTGACGTGAGTCCCGTTTGACTTTGCCTCTGGCCAGGGTTGGAAAAACTTTGTTGCACGAACATGTAGCAGCGCTGTGCATCGCAACAGAACCGCGACGTTAAGCGTGATGACAGGAACAACGAACAGTAACATAGCAAGACAATACAAAACATCCAAATAGCGGGGCTTATCAGCATTGACTACGGCACTACGGCAGCAAACACGGGCACGTCCCAGCAAGCATAGCATCTCTCATTTCAGATTCGGGCTTGGGTCGGGCTTTCGGCTCCTGTGCAGCTACTAGACCTAAGAGTAACCTAGGAATAAAAAGGGTGCCCTTTTTGGTTTAAAGGGTGTTATAAGGGAACCTAAACCTAAACCCTAAAAAAGGGAATAAGGGCCTACTCCGGGTCCTAGACTAGTTTCAAGATTGCCGCTAGACATACTGCCCTGATCTGTCGCAAATGCTGGAAATATGCAGGAATGACGGAGGATGGCGGTCAAATTTCGCCACCAACCCCGAGCCCTTCCCCCAAAGTCACCAGTCTTAAACCGAGGGCCTTAGACGGTTTAAGCCTTCCATCCCTAAAGCTTGATTTGGTGTATCGGGAGATTTGGGTGGTTGTCAACATTAGGGCCCTTTTTGGGTACCTTCAATATTCGGTGCCGTCCTATAATAGGAACCCCAAAAATGGACCGAGATTTTGACAACCACCCATTTGGAACTAGGTCATGTGCAGAGTCAGAAGTCCGGACCTCGAGGTAATTTCATCTGTATGTGTAACTCGGCGATGACATAAGCCCTGATTCTAGTAGCCCTGAATTATCGAATCCTCAACACCAGGACACCGGCAGAACATCTCCAAGACTTGCGACGCTCCAACAACAACGACCCTCATAAATTGACCCTAAACCCTCCACCAACCCTCTGTTATACCCTAAACAGCCACTATTAAGGACCATAAGGGCTCTATCATAGGGCACTTGGGGGGGTCCTGGTAAACGCGAAACCCTCCACCTCGCCTGAATCCCAAGGCAGTCTGTCTGCTTCACCGCACGTGTTGCAGATGCGGCTGCCTGCGACAGGTTGGAAAGGCACAAAGCAGAAGTCATATCTATGCCTGTGTACATGCACACAGACGTGCATTGCATGCTGTACGCAGGTATGCATGTACGATTGTTTGCACGTGCGAACACATATTTTACATACATACGAAGGCTTGAACTCAGATCAGACATGAAAGGATGAGAATCATGCGGATTGAAGCCCATAAACAGACGGGGATGGAGGATACAGTTTTGCCTCCGGCAAGTGGTCTCTTGTCTCTGATCGCAGCAGAAATATCAGCAGTTGAAACCTCACACTGCGGGTGGGTGTCGCCTGGGTGGCATCGCTGGGCCAGGAAGCAGAGGCCGATCCTGATATGCTTCGAGCAGGCGTTCGCGGTAGGGGATTCCTGGTACCGTTCTTACCATTCTGATGGGACCTGACCAGAGTCGAAGACCTTCAGGGAAGGACACTGCTGCAAAGCAACCGGTTGTTGGCAGGCATGTTGTAGTTTGGGAAGGGCGATTTGCACCACCTGAAAGCTTGACGAAAAGCCATGGGCAAACTGCGACAATTATCAGAGTGCATCCCAGTGGACGCCATACTGCGATTCAAAAGAAACTGATGCAACGTGGTATCTTTCGGTTAACTGCAACATCACTGAAACTCGCTTGGCGCATGTCGCATTGCGTGAATTAAACAGCTAGCAGCTCCAAGCTGTGGCCGTCATCAGTGCCTCACCTGAAAACCGTGAAAACACCGTTACCTCCATACCTTCAGCTCTCAAAGATGGGCCGAGCCTGGCAGCAAAGCCACAGCAACGACCTGTCCATCGGGATCGCCAAGGGACCGAGGTTCGGCGCATGGTTTGTGTGCAACCCAGTTGTGGATTTGAGCGGATCTCAGCCTTGAGTGACGTTGAACCCAACGCCTCCCAATCTCCAAGACCCAAAAAATTCTACAACTACTCAACGATTCAACGCTCCGAGCGCCACGGCTTAGGGTTCCTGGTCATATGAATCCTTTTCTGTTTCCTTCATGAAACAGGGGTTCCCTCAACGAGTTTGTATTTGGGCCGTAGGGTAGGGTTGCCTAAGCCCTGCGCCTTGAGGTTTCTCCGCCGTTTCGGCGTCGGCATGGGCTTGGATTGCGTGTCAGCCAACACTCCTCAACCGCAGAACCTTCTCGCTAAACCCTCAAGCCCCAACCCCTAAACCCTTTTGTAGGGGTGCCTCCACCCAAAGCTCAAAAAAAGCCCCCAAACCTGAAATTGGCAAACTCTTGAACACTTGTAGAGTTTCTTGTGGCTCCTAGACTCTGAAACATATAGAAAGAGAGAAGGAGAGAGACAGTGAGAGGCAGAGAGAGAGAGCGAGAGAGAGAGCGAGAGATAGAGAG
This sequence comes from Symbiodinium sp. CCMP2592, assembly GCA_905221615.1. Taxonomy (NCBI): domain Eukaryota; class Dinophyceae; order Suessiales; family Symbiodiniaceae; genus Symbiodinium; species Symbiodinium sp. CCMP2592. The sequence continues at coordinate 834,149 of CAJNDT010005779.1, read as the reverse complement.
AGAGAGAGAGCGAGAGAGAGAGCGAGAGATAGAGAGAGAGAGAGAGAGAGAGAGAGAGAGAGAGCGAGAGAGGTTCCTGTGGCCTCTGGTTCCCCCTTGGTCAGGGTGCCGGTCTTGTCGAGGACTGCTTGGGTCAGCCTGCCGACCTCGCAGTTGTCAAAGTTTGTAGGCTTTTGAGTTTAGTTCTGAGAGAGTTTTCACTCTAGGGTTTATGGTTCAGGGTTTGGGGTTATTTACGCTCTCGCAACTCGGACTTGCCAGTTTGTAGAGTTTAGGGTTTGGGGTTTAAGCTCCATGAGGTTTAGGGCTCTGTCACGCTTCTATTAGGGGTTCAGGGTTCTATGGTTTTAGGTCCTACCTATAGTCTCCATTGTAGTTCCTTTTTGTAAACAAAATATATAGTTAGAATCCTATAAGGTAACGCCCAAAAGGAACTACAATGGAGACTATAGGTACATGGTCAGGGTTTTGGGTATCCGAAGTTTCGTGCAGCCCCGAAGATCTCACAGATGAGCTTCTCGGTGATTTAGGCGAAAGCTCCAGCACAACTGTCGGTTTAGGGGTTTAGGGTTTAGGCTCTATCATTATTACTAGGCATTCAGGCCCGCACAGTATGTCCTCTAGTCGATCAAGCTGTCGCATTCGAGTTGATTTTTTTGCTGGCTGGGTTTAATGGAGCTTTGATAGCTCGGGGAATGTGACATCCTGAACCGCACATCGGGACTGTCTGTGTTCACATCACCATAGGCCAGGAGCCATGTGTCGGGATTTCTCACACTACGCACGTTGAGCTCCGAGTATAGTAAGCCGATTTTATATAACCCTACCCAGCGTGCCACAGAAATCTACCAAAACAGCCCTTTCCCAAACCCCAGCCAAAGTCCGACAGCAACCACCATAGCCAAACTCGCAGACACATGAAACCTGGGTCGACACTGATGACTCGAGGAGATGTCCCTTCACGTTATTCTGCATGGCGTATATGCATCACCGATGTGAAACCTGACATCCTCACGTGATCCCGGCCTTCTCCCAAACCACAGCATCCTGCGGCAGGCAGCTTGCGACTTTCATGGATCTTGGATCACCTAAACAAGTTCGGCTTAAGAGTACTCGAGCAGGAGCTCAGCCCGCACTTCGAACGTTCCGTGTCGAGGCTTCAGAGTCCAATGCCGTAGGGGGGTAAAGGTGCGGGCCTCCGCTTGGTTTAGGGTTTAGGGTTTAGGGTTTTAGGGTTTAGGGTTTAGGGTTTTAGGGTTTAGGGTTTAGGGTTTAGGGTTTAGGGATCAGGGTTTAGGGGTTTTGGGTTTGTTCAACTCACATGTTTTCAACTCTTAATCAAATACACACACCGGCAAGAGTTAGTGGGGTCAGGCTCGAGTGAGGATTCAAGTCTAGTTGTCCAGTATACTAGGCAAACTGAAGGTTAGCCTTTGGAAATACATATGTATATATATATATATACATATGTACAACGGATTACACTACCCCGAAAAGGTTAAAGGTTACCTACTCTACCGAGGCGAGAGATTGCTCGAGGGCATCAAACTTCCAGGTCCAGGCGATTGCCGGGAGGCTTGCCTGAAACATTCTTAAAAAACACATCCTCATCCCGAAATCAAACATCCGTAGGGTACTCGTAGCTTCGTTGCTGAGTTCATAATGCCCCCCCCAAAATGTGTACACTTTTAGTTTTATAGTGGGTAAGACTATCCCAAAAAGTGTAAAGTGTATCCACTCAGCTACTAGGGTAGGGTTTAGCATTCGGGTTCAGAGTTTAGGTTTCAGGGTTTAAACCAAACATTCGTAAAGGAACATCTCATCCGGTGCGGGGGTCAGAATTGGCAATGTCCTGATTCGCTACAGTTTGCTAAGCCCCGATTTTTTTGAACCCGGGCTTGCTGGCTGCCAGGACTGACCCTCCGACCTGTTGCCAAGGATCCAGAAACTAAGAAACCAGTATCGAAACAATCGGCTCGTGTGACCGCCCTGCGAAAGATCAAGAAGCAACTTAATCCCTCAACATCGGCACGATCAGAACACTACTCGCGGGCAGAGGCTTCACCAGGACAACGACCGGTGGCATGCAGTTGGGAGATGTGCTTAAACCGGAAAAAAGCCCTCACTATGTAGTAGGATACCGGGACGTGCGATTGCTAAGCCCCGATAAGCCGCAAACATCCCTAAACCGTGAGGTAATGGGAGAACACACGGTACCTCTGCTGTTTAACAGAACAGCTTCAGCTTGCAAGTTTTAAGGAGCTTGCCGCAGAATAGGAGTGGATGTACTTAACCAAACAAAACGATACCAGGCAGACGGAAAAGCACAACACGGAACGAAATAGCAAAGACAGAGAGCAAAGAGCAAAAAGGAGGAACTGCTGAAAGAAGCAGAAAGGCATGAGGCAATCAAGCCGCTTCACAACAGACCAGGGAGGATATGGACAACGGCTATCTTAAACCTCCAAGCCCCGCATCAACCCCAAATAACCTGCCGTCTTAAGGACTTGTATAAGGAAATCATATTAAGGAACCCTAAGACGGTACTGTAGGTGTCTTAGGGTCCAAGTAAACCCAGAAACGTGTCGACCCCCATCGGCCGTACAAACTGCAAGGAACGGCATTTGGCCCTTCCTTGACGAGGCAGCCGTGCTGCGCGGCCACCCCCGTGGCCACCATCACCGCCGTAGGCCTTGCTTTTCTTATAAACGCTGTGAGGCTTTAGGGTTTAGGGTAAGATTGTCAGAACATAGTCTGGGGGTATGCTATATACAATTATACAAAAATAAATGAGTATAACTGAGGAACGCCAAAATGGTTGGTGATTTAAGCCCCTAGATTAAACCTAGTCCCAGATAATAGGCTAAGGCTTTGCAGACTGTTGCCAGGCCTTACGCATAACCTTGCGTGTGCTACGGGAGACATCGCGCAATGCAGCCCAAGCTCCACTCGTCTGGGCACTAAATTTCACTCGGTAGTCAGGTTCACAGACACTGCGTGGCGAATAAAAGACCACGGGCTCACAGAAACACAAGCGTGACCCAACATTGCTAGAAGCCGCTTGCGGCTAGTGCCTCCAACCGAAACCCGCGTGAAAACAAACGAGAACCGCACAAAACCTTACAACACCTTGTTGCCAAAAAGCTATCCAAACCTGATACAAAGCTGTCCTGGACTCATATTACATTATGATACAGTGTTTTGTCGTATAGTACCTATCGTCTCCATTGTAGTTCCTTTTGGGGGTTACCTTATAGGATCCTAATTATATATATATATATATATATATATATGGGTGAACGAAAAAGGGAAACTACAATGGATACTATAGGTATAGTCTAGTACAGTAGTTCCTTTTTGGGGTTGATATATCGAATCCTATAAGGTAATCCCACAAAGGAACTACAATGGAGACTATACTAGACCCAAGAGTAACCTGGGAATAGAAAGGGTGCCCATTTTGGTTTAAAGGAGCTTATAAGAGAATTTGAACCCTTAAAAAGGGAATAACAGCCTACTCTAGGTCCTAGTATAGGTACCCTACACCCTAAACCCTGTATAGACTACGCCTGTCGGTCTGAAATTACTCGGATTCTCGGGTGCCCGCGTTGCGAGGCCGAAAGAGCAAGGGCAAGCGATGACCAGAACGCTGACGGCCCTGCTGGTTTAGGGTTAGGCTAGAGTTCAGCAGTTTGCAATGAAAAAGTTCAGGGGGTTTAGAGCTCAGGTTGAGAGTTTTTGGGCGTAGAGACTAGAGTTCAGCGGTTTCGAGCATCGGCATCTCGATCTTCTGTTTACTATCAGCAGCAGCATACCTCCGCCTCATCTTCACAACGATCAGGGCATTACAAGCATCACCAGCATACAATCATGGGCCACTTGATCGTGATTGTTGGCACCTCCTTCTCGTCACACTATCATGTCAGCAGGTTCAATTCCATCGCCACCGCCCCACTGGGGTCAAAACAGCGCCATCATCACCAACACGACGTCCAGGATTGCCTTCACTGTAATAACTGACATGGCCGCCCATTATCTTGTTTCTTCCGCCGCATCATCACCAGGTTATTCTTCTTTAACTTCATCACCAGGCTATTATTCTTTAACTTCGTCATCAGCAACATCATTATCATCATATACCTCGTCATCATCATCATCATCGTCATCATCATCGCAATCACAAAGGGCAAGACGATTGTCATCATGCTCAGGATCTGCGCTCTCCTACCTGGCAAACAGGCTTATAATATGGAGCAGCGGAATCGTGGCTTTAACAAGCTCACCGGCACAAAAAAAACACCCAGTTCAGAATGTTCACCGGCAAGGGCAGAGACTAAGTATGAATCCCGACGCCCAAACCTGAAACCTAAAATGCTGGTGCAAGCCAGAAGAAACGCTCGTGTGATCTAGGGGATGCAGGACGGAAAACCCTGTCATCGGTACTGATACGTTGGCCAGGACACCCTCACTTGGAGGGTCATGGGTAGTTATAAGGGGGGGTATACGGTTATACGTCGCCTAATGGGAGTTATAGTTATAGTTACCTTACTTATAACCCCACTTATAACTAATTACCCATGAGCCTCCAAGCATCCCTCAACTAAACCCCAAAGCCAAAGCCCTGACGATGGCTTTTTTCCAGGCATATGCATTCAACTGTCGCCGGAAGCCTTGTAGTACGCATCCGAAACTCTGAGTGCTGCAACGCAGGCCGAAAACAGCATCTCAAGTGTACTCCTAATGTTGTATAAGTAAATGAAATGTGCAAAGATCAAAAACCTAAACAAATGCATAGAGCAGCTATCGATCGATCTATCTATCTGTCTATCTATGTTCTATCTGTCAACATATGTGCTCTTTGGAGATATGGATATATGTATAGATAGGGATAGAGATGTATAGAAGGAGACATTATAGGTATAGATAGAGATGCAGATACAGAGAAAGCTACGACTGCTGTAGGCCTCAAGCAACTCTCTCAAAGTGATCGCAAGTGGCTCGGCTCACTGGAGGCCTCCCTGCTATCGAGCGGGTCGGCGGGCTTCTCTATCCGTCTTCTCCTGGGTTGGCCTTTAAACACCCTCAAAAATATTTATATATAGGGTCCCTTATAAACCCAAATAATGAAAACAAAGAAGTCCCAAAAGCCAACCTAGTCTCTTCCTCTCGGTAGAGTTGCTTAACGATCTTCTGGTGCTCCTCTCCTCTCCGTTCGCTTGCCAGGTCAGAGGCGCACTTGCCCTCCGCATTCCTCAGATTCACATCTGCCCCAGCAGCCAGCAGCCAGGTCACGAGCCTTGATTGCTGGCTAGGTTTCTGAGTATATAACCCCTTTATAATAAGGCTACCCTTTTTCCTACTATTTGGTTTTAATAAGGGGACCCTAAACTAAAAAGGGCAAAAGGGCACTACTCAGGAACCTAGCTGGGCAAAAACCGTCAAGACAAGACTTCTTCTGTGTCTGAAGGGCTAAGTCTGTTGAACCAAATAAGCGGAAACTCCTGATGAAACTGATGTCTAGCAACATGCGGCTCCCCATCGCTGCGGCACCCATGAGAGGCGAAGTGCCTTCCTTGTTCTGGGCATTGACGTTCGCACGCGCTTCCAGGAGCAAGCGGACGGTATCCACATGCCCTTCACCGCATGCCCGAATGAGTGCAGTATCACCCGCTTCATCCCGCCAGTCAGGATCTTGTGGCGTATTGAGAAGTCGGTCCTGGTTTTCAAGCAGGTCGGCCCAGTCTCTGTGAGATTTGATTTGTCTTTTCTTCACTGCCTTTGGAAGGGGTCATCCCCGAAACTCACCGTGTAAGTTGCGTTTAAAATCGGTCGCCTCGGATTCCCCCAGAACCCTGCCAGCTTGATAACCCCGTACTCCAGCTCAAACCCAGAAACCTCGCAAAAGGCGGACGGATTACAAACTCAAGATGCCTTCTTGTGCAGCATCCGGGGGAACTAAAGTCAAAGGGGAAAAGGAGGGACCCTGAACGGGGACCCCTACCCTATAATGGGCTATATAATGGGTATATAAGAGCTATATTAAGGGTATATACCTAGGGGTCCGTATTAAGTCCCTCCTTTTACCCTTGGATAAAGATTAACCTTTCCGGGACTTCAACCTCAGGTTCAAAGTTTGAGGGGGTTGAGGTTCTGGGGTTTCTTCAGTTAGCTTCCCAGCTGACAGAGTGTAGGGTTTTGTAGGGTTTAGGGCTTGTAGGACTTGGGGTTTAGTGTTTTAAGGCTTACAAACCCTAAGCCCAGTTTCAATCTCCAGGGCATTGATCCCGCGAGCCACGGCGCTGGCCGCGCGATCTTCGATGGAAACCTCCTCAAAAAGCCGATTGCACTGGAAATTACCTTTTGGGTCATACTAATAACCGTGTTTGTCCATAAACAGGAGTAGTAACATCTTCAACGTCCATGATTTCATGATCTCTAGTATTTGAATAAATACGTGGGTCGGCCCTCGGGTTACCACACCAAAAGCCATCGGAGAATCCCGTCCTCGTTGAGGGGCAGCAGAACCAACTCAACTGCCGGAGGTTCCTTTGCTCAAAGATTCATATACTCTTCACGGCCAAGTTATGCCAAGTTACCCCCACCCCTTCAACAAATACACAAAACAGATATCACGCCAGAACTTCGTAAGATTGTGATGGAGGTCCCTCCCAAAAGGGCCCGTAGTTAAAAGAACACTGAAGCCCCTGGATTATCAGAAGGCCCTTGGGGTTTTGCATAAAAGACCGCAGAAACTTGAAATGGTCAGGGCTTCGAGCGAGTTTAGGGGCTTTGGGGCGTTTTTTTTGCCTACCGGGTTTAGGAATCAAGCTTAGGGTCTGTGGTGCAATTTTTTGCTCAAGGGTTTAGGCTTCAGGGTCTGTGGGGCAAGGGCTTTGGCGCTTGAGCTTGTCTTGTTCTGGGGCCTTCACGGCTCAAGCTTCGGTGCCTTTCTGGATCCTTTCTGGTTTGGGGTTTACCTTAACCACAAATAACCTACCTTTTTAAGGACTTATATAAAGAAATCATACTAGGGCACCCTAAAAAAGGTAGGTTCTTCGGGGTTAAGGTAGGGTTTGAGGATTTTTGGGTTTAGGGTGAGCTGAGAGAAGGATCTGCATCTGTTAGACGGTGGGCCTCCGGGCCTTTGGGCTCTCTACCTGGGAGTTTCCGAAAATTAGGGGTACCTTGTTTGGGGGTCCTCATAATAACGATCCTACTATGTAGGGTACTATATCAGGGTCCCCTATTTTCGGAAACTCCCACCTTTATGCAAGGATTCCAGGATTAGCAGGACTTGACGGGAAAACGTGGGGTACACTTCTGAGAAGACCTTAAGTGCTCTCTTTCTCTCCTGCTCTTCTTTCCTCGCCCCCCTTCATTTGTTGTTGCTTCTCTCTCTCGCTCTCTCTATCTGTCGCTTGCGTTGTTTTACTTGCACTTCCCCAAAAATCGCTTGTGTTGGCAAGCTCGGTTTCACCGCCTGTGCACTGGGCGAGGGTAGGAGCTCTTGTAGACAGGGGCCCATGGCACTCCGACTCCCAAGCCCCAGAGATGCATCTCTGTGGTTTACGATACCGAACTTAGAACCCTAGCAAAAATTGTGATTTTAGCTGCTTCTTACGGATTATAATAACCAAAGATTAGAAACTATTTCTAAGTACCCCAAAGTTTAGGGCTGAACGTTTTGTGTTCAGAATAAGGCTTACGGGTATCAGGGATAGAAAGTCTAGCAGGGATTACAATGGCTGTCAAGGCCCGAAAAGGAGTGCTGAAAGCAGTTGAGGCTCAAGTCTAGAGATCGTGTCTCCATCCTCCAAGATCTCACCCTGGTGTATGAGCCGCTGTTGGAATCGTGGTGGCTTCCCGGCTTTGGTCAAACATCTCTTCAAGCTCTTGACGTCGGTGACGTCGGCTAGAGGTACCTCTGTTACCTCCTCCCCCAGCGAGGAGGACACGCGCAGCATGAGATCTGGGAGATTCCGAAAATAGGGGACCCTGATATGGTTCCCTAAATAGTAGGATCCTTATTATAAGGACCCCAAAATACGGTACCCCTAATTTTCGGAAACTCCCATCTCTCTCCCCGTAGCCAGGAGCAGAAGTAGGAGCCGAGAGGCTTCCGGCGGCGGCTTCAGAAATCACAGACAAGACTCAATGATATTCATGGTCACATCCTAGAGTACTTAAGGAGTGCATATCCTTCAAAGCCACACCTTAAAACAAGCAGACTGTAACAACAACTTGCGAGAGAGCGAGCTTCGATCCTACGTGCAGGAAGAAACTGTAAGCCTGGTGATCGCGAAGGTGATGCCGGACGTGCCGACGTCCACCTGTCTTCGACCCAGCCAGCGGCGAGAGGCTCAGTCGTTAGGGCTCCGGGTATGTCGGTATGTCTACTCAAACTCCATACCCAGAGGCTTTCTGGCTTTCTGATAAAGAAACCGTTCAAGTGTTTCGTCTGATTCCAGGCTGGTCGCGCAACACGGTACAACGCAGCTTTTAATGGCAGGGTGAGCTTACGGCTGCAACCCACGGAATGGCTGCTTCTTCTGCGGACTATAAGAGAAGACAGCTGTCCTATGTCCGGGTCGCTTCAGGTGAGTCTTCCCTTCAGTCGCATATGTAGAGTTGAAGACTTAGCCCCTTACCATTGTACTTGTCGTGTTCTGCTCTTGGCAGAGCCAGTCTCTTCGGCAAATTCTGGGCAATGTTGATGCTGTGGTTTGCTGTGCGATTTGTTCAACCACTCGTAGTTTCCGCAGTTTTCCAAGCTCGCTGTTGATGTCACTGTCGCAGCCGCATTTACGAAGGCGCCTCCCAACACAGGAAGTGAATTTGGGAAGACGTTCTAACGCTTGGGTTTCAGTGCAATCGGTGCTAGCAGTTTAGAGAAACGGTAGAAAGACAACCTTAACCTGCAAAGCCCGCTAACAAACCAACATTATTAAGGAACCTCTTAAGATAGGAAACCAGAGCCTCTAGACATCACCAGAACATGCCCATACCCTAAGCCCTAAACCCTAAAGCCTATAGCCGTGCATCCCAGCTCTGCGGCCCGGGTGACTGCCCCAGAGGTGGTTAGCAGCAGCCAAACGACGAAGGTCGCCAGGGAGATGGTGAGGACCAGCTGAGATACAGTAAACCCAACAAAGTTCGAAACCGGACTAAGGCCAAATAGTGCTGGAATTCCCTATATAAGTTCCCCAAAACATTACTCTTGAGGATCGAGGCTATTGGGTTTCCAACTTTTGGGCTCCTAATGTAGAGGGTTTACCAGGGCCCCCCAAGGGCCCTTTTTCGGGCTCATGGTTCCTCATCCTCACCAGCTGAGAAATGAGAACTAAAAAATCACTGCATGCAGGGGTCTGCATAGCCAGGATACTACCCGTCAAGGGTTCCTTCATATGTGGGGACCAGATAAGAAAAAATGTTGCGGCACCGCTTTTTCATCGTAAGAGTTTCTGAGGGGTGAGAAAAAACGGAACATTAGGAAATAGTAATAACACTTGTTCAGGCTCCTGTATTACTGCTGTGCTTTCTCGCTGGCTGAGTCTAGACTCCAAGCTCTGTCTACCCGTACTGGAAGCCGATAGGAGTATGAGGTTAATGGGCTTTGCATTTACAATTGCAAGGGTGCAAATGCGTCATGGGCATTTATGTAAAGCTCGGGCTTTGCAGTGCAGCAAGAGTAGGACCCCGGCTGGCGTGAAGTAGGATGCCAACAGGTCAACTGTTCGTTGAACTGTTGGTCGGCGTGTCTGCGCGTCCTGCACCAAAGCCAAGAACTTAAGTTGGAGCATTCATTTAGGCTTTGGCGGTCTACAATTTGTCTGACAGCCTCGAACATGACTCGAACACGTCACGCAAGGGCAGAAATTCCATAATGTAGGGTTCCTTGTTACTTTCACAAACGTGGCCCCAGCTTCTTGGACGGCGTCAAGGACTGTCTTTAACCTCGGGTCTAGAGTTGTAGGAGTGAGTACTGTAGAAACTTCCCTTTGCGTACGACAGTGTTCAAAGTTTGAGGATTTGTCGGGCTACTTAAAGAGTCAGGGGACTCAGTAAGCAGGGTTACAAGCAGGTCAACAGCACTCATAGGAATCTATGAAATCTATGGCCGCACTAAGGTATTTGTAACATACCGACTACGTCTGATCCCTGATGCTGCCGGCGAGGTTTCGGTTTAGCGGCTGTAGTGTCACTCACGTTTATTAGGCTCCTTTCGCCCCTGTTGCCCCTCGTGTGTGGGAACCTTGCGGACTGAAACTTCATGCTTGAAGGTTTCAGCGTGTCGATGAGATTCCAGTCTCAGCAACGCTCTTCATGCTTCAGTCGGTGTAGGGTTTAGGGTTTAGGGCAGTCCTTGTTTCTAAACTCTACACTCTTCCCCCGACACCCTAAGACCCATGATCCTGGCCCTCAATGCTCAGAACACGGATTCGTCGCTTTCTAGCTCTGCCCTGGAGAAAGCTGCAATGCGCTCTTCAGATGAAGCCCCAAAAACCCCGATGCCCAGGTCCATATGGGAGTTTCCGAAAATTAGTGGACCCCAGTATAGTATCCTAAATAGTAGGAGCCTTATTTTGAGGACCCCAAAATAAGGTACCCCTAATTTTCGGAAACTCACATTCGGTAGGGGCCGAAAAATCTTTCCTCTCCTCCACAAGCTGCAAGATCCGAGCTAAGGTGGTGGAGTTGCCAGCACTGCTAGCCTCCATCGAGCTGACTCTAAAAATAGGGGACCCTAATAGAGTACCCTAAATAATCGGATCCTTAGTATAATACTATAAGGACCCCAAATAATCCACCCCTAATTCTAGATTCTGGACTGGGACATGACAAGTACACCATAATCCGAAAGCCTATTCTAATTATCAAGGCACCTATAAAGAAGAACCGAGTAGGGTTCAGGGAAAATGGTTTCGGAATTTAGCGGTTTAGGATTTTCGGGTTTCGGTGTTAGGGTTGTAGACATTGGGGCCTATCGTCGTTGGGGTTTTCTGTCCTGAGTTGGCAAAGTCAGGACAGGATCAAGCTGTCTGTAACTTCCCTATATGATTAAAGTTGGGCTTTGGGGGGTTGGGGCGGGAGAGTGGTGTATGAAGTGCAACTATGCTGTTAAAGGGAGGACTGATGCCGCAAGGAATAGTATAGTATAGGTTGCAATAGGCGCCACCGAAGCTTTAGACAAACATTGCTCCAAATCCCCAAGCCCGCCCTTTTCTTCGGGTTTTTGACTGCTGGCTAGCTCTGCCCTCCCCAATTCAAAAAAAAAGAAGTTGCGAGGTCGCACCGTCACTATGGAATAGAAGTACTACACCCTCAGCTCTCAACCCGAACTGCCATGGTGAAGGCTAGATAATATGTACTGAAAGGCCTTAACCTTTTTTTGCATCGGGCCTTTACCACCGCCCGGTAATCCCCACATTCGCTTGACGAAGTGTGGAGACAAGAAGCATCAAGCATCGCGCATCGACAGTGCTCACCTTAACCTAAACCCTACACCCTACACCCTACACCCTACACCCTAAACCCTAAACCCTAAACCCTAAACCCTACACCCTTTTGTAAAAACCCAGGCCTTAGCACTTGAGATAGGGCTTTGGCTTTGGGGAAGCCTTGAGTCGAATTACAATGATATTCAGGTTCCTACCTGAACCTACCAAAACCTACTTTTTTTGTAGGGTCCCTATAGATTCCATATCAGGGTTTATAACAAGAACCTACAAAAAAGTAGGGTTTGGTAGTTTAATAGGTATATTGCGCACAGAACTTGCCTGGGGGGTGCCTGAACGCCACTAACAATTGTAAACTTCCTGGACCCTCAACATATCTTACCTTTGGTAAGGGACGATAAAGAAGCCGTTAAAAGGAACCCTGAGTAGGCTATTTTGAAGTTATGGTTTGTCTTGACATGTTCCCCCGGAGAAGTTGTGTGTTTTTGGGCAGGTTGTTTGCTTTTTTTTGTTTCCCGTCTGGCACTGCGAGGAGCTATGTCCACTGTGATAGGGCCTTGAACAAGTCCTTTGGGTTTAGGGTTAGGATTTGGGGCTCGGGCTTTGGGGATTGCTCAACCTTTGCAGAAGTTCTCCGAATCGGCGACACCTGAAGCTCACTTTAGGGGCCTGAATAATTAGAATAGGGTTTGGGGGTCCATTATACTAGTATGCTTATAAGGAGCCACCCGAAATAGTATTGGTATTTATTTAGCCCCCTATATACCACTTGCCCTGACGTGCATCCGGACGCCAGGGTTCAACGGTTGATCGCCTGCCCGGCTGACGACGGTATAGGACGTGCAAACCCTACGACAGGTAGATAGAACACTTCTGTGCTCCCCAAAAAGCGCTGAACCCTAAAACCGCCAAAACCCCTCCCTCTCTCCCTCCCTCCCAGGCATTCGAAATGCCAAAACCCCTGAACCCGAAATCTGATACCCTAAACCGCATAAGCCACCTTCATGACGAAACCGGTCTGCACTACAGCGGAGCCACCTGTGGCAGACTTGACGGGTCCAAGCAGTCTGCTATGGCGTCTTTACGCGAAGTTCCTGACTGTTCGCAACGAATCGACCTCCTTCTATATGCATAAAGTTCCAGGAACCAAGAGCTAGATATGTGGGTAGGTGTCAAAATTCAAAATTAGGGTAACTTTTGGGGTACCTTAAATAATAGGTGCCGTATTACATTAGGGACCCAAAAAGGGAACACAATTTTGACAAACACCCATATGTAACTAAACGACCCTGCAAGGGGACATCCGCTAGACTCCTCAGACTTCGCCCTGAAGCCTCAAGCCCTTAAACCGAAACCCCCAGCTCTAGTCCTCAAAAGCCTAACCATGAACAAGTCCTAAGTCGGACCACTGTTTACCCCACATGCCTAACCTCGCCTGGCTTCAGGAAGCTTTCCATTTCTGCCTCCCCTTTGGAGTTCCAAGCGTGTAATGCCTTCCCTCTACTCATTATGCGTGTCAAGGGTGCCCAGACAGATAGTCTGCAGTCTTGCGCAGCTTGATTCAAACTCTCTGTCCTTCCGCTCGTCGTCAGAACTGGGGACCGACAATTCTGTCATTGCCCCCACTCGAATATCCCTTAATTTAGGAATATTCCTTAAATCATACTAGGGGTCCTACTATAACTTAAGGAATATTCCTTAATTAAGGGATATTCCTTAAATCATATTCGGGATCCTACTATGACTTAAGGAATATTCCTTAATTAAGGGATCTTGGAGTCTCTGGGTGCTGTCAACTTTACCTCGAGACTCGGGGAGTCCTGGTCCGCGCCGATGCGGGCCAAAGCTCCTGCATCCATCGGCACATGCCCAGAGAACCCAATACCCCTTAATTAAGGAATATACCTTAAATTATAGGGGCCATGAAATTATGATTTAAGGTATATATTCCATAATTAAGGGGTATTGGGCTCTCTTGGAGGCAACTCCTCCGCTTTCTTGGATTTCCTCCAGGCGGCGCTTCTCCAGCATTTGCTCTTCTCCTTTTCGAACGGAGGCCAGGCGGATGTTCTCCACTTGCTCCCACGTGCAGGCTGGCACTTCGCCAGCTTCCGACCAGGATGCTGGCGCCTTGTCCATGCTCAAATTCTCTCTCCTCTCTCTCTCTCTCTCTCTCTCTCTCTCTCTGCCGTGCCATCATCACGAGTCTTTGATTCAAATTGCTTTCCTCAATACTCGAAAAAACCGAAGCATGGTTCCTCGACGAGGACTTCCTTTTTCCCCACATCGGTTGGGCTCAGGGGCTGAATACCCTTGCCCAAGAAGGGTAACCTCTTCAATTATGGTAGGATTATACAACCCCCGAAAGGTTAAGGTTACCTACTCAGTTACTAAGAAACTGGCGGGGGTAGCATAGGCAATTTACTTGCATCTTCCGTCTATCGCCTACTTAGAACTGATGTTGCGTCCACTGATGCTACTGCCCCAAGGCCCAACCCCAAACCCGAACCCCATCTAACCCCTAGAGACCTACTTCCTGATTCCTTAACCTCTAAACATAATCTCTAAACCCGAAGCCCTAACCTCTAAACCCGAAGCCTTTATCCGAAACCCTGAAAACCTACAGCCCTAAACCCAAAGCCTCAAACCTGCAAAACCCCAAACCCTAAACACCGGGATTCCAGAAAGCCGGCACGGTGTAGGGTTTAGGGAGCAGGCCTACGACCTGGCTACCCTTCACCTTCTTCACTGGCACGGACTCGCCGGTGAGCAGAGACTCATCGCCTGCTTTCGGGGGTTTAGGGTTTAGGGGTTTCGGGTTTAAGGTTAAACTACATAACCCCAAGGGCCTGATCAAAGTGTGTTGGGCTAAGGGCCTTAGGAATAGAATTGGGGGGCATGGGGGTCTCCCTATTTTTGGGGGCTTGGAGTAGGGGCCTCATGATGGAGGCCTTGTTAAACGAGTTTTGGGATGCGTAGCCTTTCTGGTGCTGCAGGACCTGAATGGGGCTATCGGGTATGGGGTTTACTTGGAAGGGCAGGGGACTTAGTAAGTAGCTTATAAGTAGGGTTATAATTGGGGTATCTCCATTTAGGGTACTTATAACTCTACTTACAACCTACTTACTAAGTCCCCTGCCCTTCCAAGTAGGGTACTACTGGAGCCTCAAAAATGGTGGGGTTAGGGTACTATAGGGGCCTTAAACCTGAAGCCTTGGGGTGTATTGCCGCACACCTCTATGGGGAGTCTATGGGCACATAATATCAGTAGTCGTCATCCCGACCCCTGCAGTCAGGCTGACACCGGTAGCATAGCCACCAAAAACCGTGGGGGTTGTCAAAGTAGCATGATAAACCCTAAACCTTAAAAATCCCTAAACCCCTTAGCCTTAACCCTTAACCCCTAAACCCCTAAATCCTAAACCCACAATGACATCGATCATAAATCTCGCTTATTGCAACATCCACCCTTAAGACCTTCATATGGGGGGGGGGGGGTTCCGAAAATGAGGGGGTACGGTATTTGGGGGGTCCTTATAGAAAGGATCCTACTCTTTCGGCGCTCACACTCGGACAATCCAGGCGAGGCATGTGGTTCGGAGTCGTACAAAGTGAGACATCTCTAAGAGGGAGCATCAGAAACTATCACAACTTGGGAACAGATGAAGTAACTGTGCTAAGTGACCCTTCCTCAGCCTAGGCCCTTACACGCCCAAGACACTATAACTGCAAGGGCCTAGACATCTGCACTAGAGAGACTCATCCTGAATGAAGAGTCCCGGGGATCGGCATTTACCAATCACAGCGGAATACACTAGTTAGCATTCCCAAACAACACGTTACTGGCGGGGTGAAACAACGTGGTGACACGGCGATTGAGAGGCATGGATTTGCGTGGACTATGCATGCACCATGCACTTGCAGAGCATGCAAACGAATTACGAATTCATGCAGCCATAGTATACCCCACAGGGACCAGTTGCAGCAAAATTTCAGGCGGCGGGCGACGTGCAAAGTATGTATTCTCAATCAGGTGCTCCATTGCCCAACACCATTCTGTGTTCGGATGTGCTGCGCGTAGCAGACTCTCGCAAGGCAAACTGCCCAGGCTGGCTCGGCTGAATTCTCCACACTCAACAACTCATGCAGCAAATCATGCACATGCAGGTGCCCCAACCTGTATTCAGTGTTGCCATTTTCTTGTCTGTCGGAATTGCAGGCACTCGACCACATACCCAGCATCAGGCAGCTCATTCCAGTCATCGTCCGACAGTGTTTCTCCCTGTAACAGTATGCCACGATCCATGCACAGCATACTGCCCGCATCAAAGCAATGCTTTCCACTGGTGCAATCAGGGTGAGTTCTAGAGCATGCCATCACCATGGCCAACCGCTGAACGCAACATGTTTCTGCCATCGTTGCAGGCATACTCCTCCATGCAGCATGCAGACGTAGGCATAAAGCGCAGTGGACACTCGCAAGCCATGGCGCGCGGGCGTGGGTTAGTGGTTTGGACTAAAAGGCATGGAGCTACCATGAGTCTACACAATAATGAGTCTGTTCGGGAACATCTATGCTTTGGTTTAGTCTATGTACGGGTGCGTTACACACCATCTCCCGCTAGCCTAGGAAGCATGAGGGTCTCTGCCGAGTCGCTGTCATGAACCGTCTCATGGGGAGGAACCGAAGAGACACAATCATCAAGTTGAGAAGGTAGCTGAACAACATCACCATTCTCTTGGCTATCTACCTCTATTGACGGTTCATGAGGCAACAGGTTGAGACGTCCAGCTTGCCAGACACCGGTCCGTTTGCGAAAAGAGAGTTTACGCTGAGTGGGTTGACCAGGCCCAACGGGGTGCTGAAAGAAATATTCAATTTCGCTGCTGGTTGGTGTCTGAATTCCTATGGCTTGCAATCTCTCTTCTATTTCCCTGGGGATCGACATGGTGCCCATGAGGGTATAAGCAACAAGGACTACCCGGCGCCCCAGCCAGGGCTCAGTGCAGTGGAGGAGACGTTTACCGCTAAACATAAGGAGTCGGTCCCCAGGGATATCGCAGACTGTGCCAGCAATGTTGACCCCCATATACGACCTAATACTAAAGCCAGTGGGGGATTCAACCCAGAGACCACCGTTTTCAAAAGGAGAAAGTCGGACAATCCCCTGAGGATAATGAGAGTTCCTAAGGTCCTTATGAATGTCCTTGCCGGCACTGTCACGAATTATCACTGAGCTATACTTATGATTTGGGGCTATGTTGTGAAGGAAGGCGGTGATCAGGCTAAGAAGGTGCATGCACGGGGCCGTCGCCGAGGTAAGCCTAGATAAGTCCCTAGGATTCAAACCTAGGTGAAGGACCTGACCACCGTCTTCTGAAGCCTTGTGTTTTACACTAACTCGGTCAAAGCTTTCTAAGATAGAGCGCCTCATCTGTTCTACCGAGCTAGTCCCCGAATCAGTTGGGGCTTCCATGGTGGCGTGAGAGCTCTCGCTCCCTGGAGCCAAGCTCAAAAGATGACGAGGTTTGGGAAGCAACCGATCTAGAGTTGGAGTGATAGACAGTGCAGGAAATACGATCTTCATCCTCAGAGCTTGTGTTCACTTCGGGAGCTTCTGATCGCGAGAGCTCAACCACACTAGAGTACAGCTTACGCTCAACCCACAATACCCAATCATTGACTTCTCTAGCGGTATTTTCTCTGATTCGGGGAGACACGGGATCGTTCTGTGGATTCAGCCAGAAAGGTGAAGCATCCATCATAACATCATGCAACAAAGAATAGCCTCCTAAAGGATAAGTGTGACGATTACGGGCAATAAGACTAAACAATGAATCCACAGCTATCCGTGACACTCCCGGTGGCATCGACCGCAGCTCCGACAGCAAGCGTTCTCGGAACACAGAGGGCGATAATGCCATGACACTAAAGTGTAGTGCTGAAGCTTGCTTGTCTTGTCATGAGCCTTGGTGGTACTGCGTGTAGGAGCCTATAGTGCTCTTCAAGGGAAGGGAGAGGTTTGGGGACAAAAGAAATGCGTTCGCAGAGTGGACGGGTTTCACCACTAGGCCAAGATAGGGGTAAATTCCATCCCGAATAGATACCACTGTAATCATCAAGACTCATGTAAATCCGTCTTGCAGTGTTCTCAGCCCACCGGTATAACATGTTATTGTCGTTGATAGACACCGTATCCGGGCGATCTTCCTCATGTGCCACCAGAATAGCAATACAAACATCCCAAATAGCACACCAAAATGGCCAGAGGATGCTAGTGGAGTTCAAAATGGGAAGGATCGCTCGCATACGTCGTAGTCGAGTGAGCAATCGGGAAGCTGCTACATATGTGAGTTCGGGCGGGAAGGCAATTAATGCATCATGTAGTTCCCGTGCCCATATGACCCCTCGTCTCACCTCCTGACAAGACGTGGCCATGTGCACATTCATACCTAGGACCAGGAACAGCAAGTATACTTCGAGCAGAGCTGCCTGTGGGCGCTAATGCATCTTAGTAATATTGTCTGTTCCTAGGTCGTGGTCCCTGTCCTCTGGGGCGATTGGCGAGTCTGAGGGTAAAAGGATAGGGACAGGTGGGGTCAATAGCCTCTTCTAGGATGTTGGCGACATCGCATAGCAGCATGAAGTGCTCGTCAAGTGAATAGTACATGCACTGCAGTACCGAGTTCTGATTGTCAACACGATGTTTAACAGAGCTCACTAGTCTATCGAGTTTTGGAGCAAGGGTTTTCATCGAGTCCTCAATATCAACCAAGACCTCACATACATTATTGGGTAGCTCAATGGCTTCCGTTGCAGTGGCCTTAAGGTCCCTCATTTCAATTTCAAGCTTTAGTAGGAATTCTTTAAGATCGTAAAGCTGGTATTCCAGTTTGGCAACCCTACGGTCTATGCGTGCAACTGCTTCAAGTTTCTCCTGATCCACTTCACTCGACACCACAAAATGTGTGACCATGAAATGATACAAATGTTGGACAACTCTCCTAAACCACAGACCTAAACTAAGGCACCCATGCAAGAAGATCAGGATCCCCGAAGCAAGACCTACCTGAAAAGGCAGACCCTCATCTAGGCCATTCGCAATGTCAAACGGCATTGCCGTAGGCAAAGTGTCAAGTATATATCCCATTACCAGTGACTTTGAGGCTGAAGGCTGCAAATGTCACTAGCTCGAGCGGTACAAAAGCGAAGTAGAAACTCACTCACGCTGGGTGATTTCACCGGCGGGATTTCTCGCGCGTCACTAGACTGTCGTGCAGGCAGAGGATGTCATGCATTTCTTGCATAATAACGGGAATCACTTACGGACCTCCCTCATGCTTCATGCAACAAATTCATATTCTCATGCATTGGCCTGTGCGTACTTATTGGAGCAAGAACAACAACAGAACAACACATAAAGAGGACCGAACAGGGATGATCATACACTAGCGAGCATAGCCACCAAAAACCGTGGGGGGTTGTCAAAGTAGCATGATAAACCCTAAACCTTAAAAATCCCTAAACCCCTTAGCCTTAACCCTTAACCCCTAAACCCCTAAATCCTAAACCCACAATGACATCGATCATAAATCTCGCTTATTGCAACATCCACCCTTAAGACCTTCATATGGGGGGGGGGTTCCGAAAATGAGGGGGTACGGTATTTGGGGGGTCCTTATAGAAAGGATCCTACTCTTTAGGGTACTATATCGGGGTCCCCTATTGTCGGTAGCTCCCATAGAGCATGGCAAAAAGCTTCAAACACAGCAGGCCCCTCAGAGACGATAGGGGCCTTAATGATAAGACGTGGATTTTTTGGGGACAATATTCTACCCTTATACGCGGGAACCCGCAGGAATGCTATGAATTATTCCGAGCCTCATTTTTGAAGCCAAGTTACGACCCCAATAATCTCTAACCCTAAACCCTTAAACCCTTAAACCCTAAGCCCCTGAACCCGAGATTTCAAGCCCAGATGCAGAACGCGATGCAGTCAGTCAGGACTTCCTGCTTGGCTTAGCCAAAAGACAGGGACTAAGAGAAGGGTACCCCCAAAAGGGTTCTTTAGCTTACCATCCTAAGGGATTTGTACAGTGGCAATGCCACATGTAGTGAGAAAGCGGGGCTAGAGAATAAAATAAAGCAATCGCAGCAAGGAAGCCCAAGGAATAGTATTGAGAGTTAATTATTTTTCTATTGCAATTTTTACAAAGGGTTACCGGTTTAGGGTTTAGGGTTTCAGGTTGAGGCTTCAGGGAGGGCTTAAGGTTCCCTCACGGTTCAGGTACACCAACTGACGGCTGACAGCTTCCCTCTCGCCAAGTCGATGACCACACAGTGAAAAGTTAGCGAAAGCGGCGCTTTGGACCGGAAAGCAACCGCACGCAAACCAACAGCAACAGCAGCGACGAGCAGCGCCATCAGCTCTAAGTTGTAATAACTTACCCAAAGGCCCCAAAGTAGTGCCTTTTGGGGGGTTACCATATAGGATTCTATATATGGACCCCAAAAAAGGAACTACTTTGAGGCCTCTGGGTAACAATTACCACTGTTGCTCGGCTTTGCATCTTGCGAAGCAGGATCCGGGATCTGCAACCATCCAAACCTCATCCACACTGTCTTGGCTACCATCCTCATGTATCATGACCAACACCTGTCACACGATCAACATGAAGGAGTGACTTCATCGACGTCATTTCCGGCCTCGTTCTTTCAAAATGCCGTCCCAAAAGCAGACTACACGAGCATGGGAATGCTTATGCAGAACTGAATGTTAACTTAACCGTCATCACCTCCACCATCAACAACAGAAGAAGTAGTGTAAAGGCAACAGAAGCTTCAGCGACAGCAGTAAGCACTTCGTGACTTGGGAGCAGAGAAAGCAACAACCAACAACAACAACAGCAGTATCATCCGAAACAGGCCAACTAGTACATGGATGCTTCCAGACTATCCGCATGCTTGCACTGCCTGCAAGCTTTCCATCGCATATTGGCTTCGTTAACTAAGCTAGACGAGGCTCCCCGTCCACCGGCACCACGTCCCCCGGCAGCACCCGAAGAAGATCGCCAATCTGCAATAGGTCGTATCCTGACATTTCGCTCAAGGGCTCTGTAGACGGTTTAGGGGTTAAGGGCCCAAGCGACTTCAACAGGGTTTCGGTGGGTGGTCTTCTACAGAAGATAAGACGCATAACAATAATCACCGTGGCAATAATAAGGTGCCCGAAGGAGGTACTAGTTTTGCAGTCATCCGTATTGGTGGTGGTTTGGGCACTCGAACTTTGCAAGAGCATCATCTTTCTGGTGGCACTCATCAAAACAGTTCATTCCACACTTTTTATGCCATGTAGCTTTGATGAACAGAAAAACACTTGCCACCGTGGCTGAACATAGTGATTTGATCTAAATGACGGCATTCCTCACTGTTGAACGTCAAGAAATTCTGAGCGAATGCTTACAACTGGTTCGTTGGACGACATTGTTTGGCGCTGATGTCGCTGGTGCTTAGGACGTTTAATTTAGGAGCCGCAGAGCATTTGTAATGACATCCGCGACAAGCATCTTGCATTCAACCACCGTCTCAGCGAGTCTCGCCGTCATCAGGTTCTCAAATCCCACATCGAAACCGTGTGGAGTAGGTTCGTTCTGCTGGCATCCCCATCAAAACCCACAAAACATACACTCGCCAAAGCCTCTGAGCCCTACTTCATCTACGTCCTAGTGCCCCAGACTGGCCCTAGAGATCATGGCCAAAGATTCCGGGAGACTACGCACCGACACAACACAATCGTCGCCCCAAGGTGGGTGACATCAAGATTTGAGCAACAAAAATGCAGCCACCCGAGTTGTCCTTTAAGCTCATTGAAGATCATTTACTAATATGGTTCTCTACAAAATAGTGGGGGAAATTAAAAAAGATCCCAGAGGACGATCCAGCCACGGGCAAGCAAGGAGCCCCAGCTACTCGTTCCTGCAGTTCCCCAGCCCCTGAACGCCTGCATCCAACTCCGAAGGACTCCGAAGTCTAAAACCGACCCTCTCTATACATATATATATATATATGTATATTTAAAACATATCTATATATATATATATATATATGTTCTGTGAAATTATGTTGTGTCATTACGTATCATGTTGTATTCTAGTACATAAAACTTCCGCCAAACTTCTGACGTTCGTCTCCGTATCCCCGGGCTCTTCTAAGAGGCGAGCGTATTCCGGCCTGGCGCCGTCATGGGCTTGAGATTTCAAATTTAGGTTTTAGGGTTTATTTCTGGTTTTAAGGGTTTAGGGTTTATAGGGGTTTAGTGTTTTAGTGTTTAGGGTTTAGGTTTTAGGGGTTGAGGGTTAAGGGGTTTAGTGTTTAGGAGTTTATAAGGTTTAGGGTTCAGATTAAGAATTTCGGGCTTGGGGCCGCCCTGAATATTCAGGCCCGGGTTTTGGGGGTTTCGTAGACGGGAGTGTAGGGTTCTTTCATTGCATTTAACATTGCCGGGGGCTACTGGTACCAAGTTATCCAGACCCCCTAGATGATGAAACCCTAAACACTAAACCCTAATAAGTTCAGGTCGGGCAGGGATTCTAAAAGCTTGCGAGAGCAAAGAGCAGGGATGAACATTGTAAGGTTTCCAGAGACCCTGAACCCGACTCAGACTTCCTGCTTGACTGCAGCTTGAGATATCACGGTTGTAGAGTTTAGGGTTTCAAGACTTTAGACAACACACGCCCTCAAGGATTGACGCGGGTCTGTGGGCAACTGCTCTACAAGTTTGCTAAGGTTCAGGGTCTGCGCATGTATTGATTAAAAGTCCTGTGTTGATCTGTCCCGGAAGCGAGTTCCGGAAAACCTCACGACGTGATGCGGGCCGGAGGGTTTAGGGTCTGCCCTTTTTTGAGCTAAGCCCTGAATCCCTAAACCCTAAATTCTAAGAACTTAGGCGTTTCATCGGCATGTCTCCTGGTTGTTTTCCATAATCTGCTGCCTATTCAGATCGGAGTTGCCCGGAGGGCATTCCCAACAGCCCTGCACCTCGTTGCCAACCCAAGGCCAGTCTCAAGCTGAACCCTACGCGCTTTTCTTAACCTTTTGCAGCAGGCTTGCTTCGTCGCCCGGGGGCTCCCTCTGCTAAGAACGTGTGCCCAAGCTTGGCTTAACCTAAAACCTGAACCCCTCACCCTGAACCAAGAGCCCTAAACTCGCCTCTTGGCCGAAATCTGCTTGACTGCCGAAGTTGTCCGAGTCTTGGCCAAGATTTCCAGCAAGCGGCCTCCGAGAAGCACCTCGCTGGGTAGTGCCGAGGTACGGTGTACGAGTATAGGGGTTTCGGCGCTCACACTCGGACAATCCAGGCGAGGCATATGGGCTCGCGTCTGCAGGGTAGGGGTTTAGGGTTCAGGATTTAGGGCTTAGGTGCGTATTCGTGCACCACCCGCATAGGCGCCTGAGTCGCACTGCAGAGAACACACTAGACTGATGTTGGGTTGAAGGTTGGGGGTCAGGATTTGTATAGGAGAGTTGAGCCGCACAGGTGTGTTGCATTGCGTCCCTGGCCTGGAAACTGCTTAAGGTGCTGGTACCGTAGGTTGGCACCCAAGAGCTCTACAAACTCAAACAGTCTTAACAAACATATCGTTTGCATCAGCAGCAACGTCATCAGGAAGATGACTGTGCAGTTGCCCATCACGGAACAGGCTTTAGTTAGCATAGTTTTACAGGGTATGTCCATGTAGGAGCTCTGGAACGACAAAACTATACAGGATTTTTTGTGACAACATGTGTATTTACCTTCCCCAAACACCAGGCGGCTCTGCACGTTATAAGAAGACGACGGCCATGTCTACGATGTATTGTAGAAACTGACGACCTGCACCGTTCAAGAGAACTGTACTGCTCGCAGCAAAGCATTGCAAGGCCAAAGATTGCAAACTTATGTTCCAAAAAAACTGCGGCAAGTGGGGGGGCTACCTCTGCGACGGGGAAACCTTGCAAACTGCTAAGCAGGAGATGGTAATATGACTACAGCGGGCGTTCTTCTGCGCCAGCTGCACAGACCCAGCTCCTTCATGTCAACTGTAGTGCTTCGGCTGCTTGGGAAAGCTATGGCACTGTCGCGCAATCAAGGAGGCTGGTTCAGCACCCTCTCTTGCAGCCGAGTGACCGAAATCAAGACCGAACTTGTCTCGCCTGACGCGGCACCCCTAAGCCTAAAACCCTGAAACAAAAACTCTAAACTGAGTCCAAACCCTGAACCCCTTAGAGCCCGAATAGTTACCCAACAAGGAAACCCAAGTCGAAGCCTCAATCTGGCAAGACTCCTGCATCATCACGACCAAAACAGCAGCAGAGTCCCGGCAGCGATGAAGCCGAGCAAACAAAAACTCTGCAGAG
Source organism: Symbiodinium sp. CCMP2592 (assembly GCA_905221615.1). NCBI lineage: Eukaryota > Dinophyceae > Suessiales > Symbiodiniaceae > Symbiodinium > Symbiodinium sp. CCMP2592. The sequence continues at coordinate 810,296 of CAJNDT010005779.1, read as the reverse complement.
GAAAGCTCGATAGGTTTGGGATTTATAGGGACCCCACAAGCACGCTGGGGCCATTGTTTTACCTACTCTTGGGGGTCTAGATAAGGTTTAGGGTTTAGGTAGGACGATCAGCTGCCAACTCGACCAAATGCAGGCGAAAAGCAAAACATGGCCGCCATGTGCATGTCAAAGCTGATGCTGCTGAATGCAGCGTCGTAAAGGCCGCCGGCAGCACCATAGAGGAATGACATCTCAGACATGTGCAGAATAGTATGTTGTGATACATGATAGTATCTTACAGTATACTGTAGTAAATTAGTAAAGTTTACTATAGCAAAATATACGTAGTACGGTCTAGTATACCATAGTTTTGTAAGATGCTTGGGATGGGGCTTCTGTTTGGGGGGGGGGGGGGACTGAGTCGGCATAAGCGATTTGAGAATCGCTACTCGGCATCAGAGCTCGACGCCTCGAGTAAGTATGCTTTAGATTTGCTAAACTTGGGGTTCAGGGCTGGGGGCAATGGGGTTTTGAGTCTAGGTTTGGGGGCTTTAGGTCTTTTGGTTTTAGTGCTTTCTGGGTTCAGGGTTTACAGGTCTCGGATCTAAGTGTGTATATGTATATATCTCTATGTGTGTATATATATAACTAAATTCATATATTCTTGAGGACGGTGTGAAGTAGAACGAAGCATCCTTGGTGGCAGCGCAAGAACGTCATAGAGAAATACAGGAGAAAAGACAAGCTGCAGGACAAAACGGAGGCTGGACTCTAGGAGTTGATTTGCACTCGTTCAGGAATCTCGGATTTGTGGACTGCCTCGCCCAAGTTTGCACTCATTGATGACGCCGTGCTCTTGGCTGTTCTGTGGTGCTAACCTGGAAGAGTTCAACATAGAATTCGAGAAACCTATGCGCCACAAAGACTGGGGACCCGTCATGGCGCAAAAATAACGACAAAATGCCAACGAGCTACCGTAGTGGACAACGAGACCAACGTGTTCATGGTCGTTGCCTCAGGAAGCGACACATGGCCATTGGGATTAAGGGTTTCTGCTACTACTACGAACCGCAAGATTACTACTACTCGTATTGCTAGCAGTCGCCCTCAGCTTGATCTCTATCAAAAGATGATTTTGATGACGACATTTTTGGCATTCTTGTTCTTGCAGCTGCCAGCCAAACAACCTTTCATGTAACTCTGACGATGATATCGCACACTTTTGGCCGGCCTTCAGGGTTTACAAAAAGGGTCCATGACCCATAGAGGGACTACTGCTACTTTAAGGCCGAAGTATATACTATTTTGGTACATGGGACACTTAGGTTAGGGGGCCGATAACAATCCTATTGGCCTATTGGTTCATTAAGCCTGAAGCTCCCATGTCCCTCATGCCTGCCAGCAGGTGAAGTGCTTCCCAGTTGTCTGCATGTACATCTGTACACACGTTGATGAATGTCGGTGTAAGAATGGGATGCTATGCCACCGAACTACTATGAATCTGCAACTTAACGCGGCACTTGTGGACCAACCATATCAAACAAACTACACTCACTAACCACACACACACACATGCACACACACACACACACACACACACACACACACACACTTGCCCCAAGCTTTGCAATCTGGCTTGCTCGCACGCATGGCTACACCCTACAGGCCTCTTTAAGCTGGTGGAGTCGAGGCCGAAAAGCTTGAAAAACTCTTCGCCCCGAAACCCCAAACCCTGAAAAACATTTGACCCTGAACCGGAGCACGAAGGTGTCTTTCTCAACACAGAACCCAAAAAAACTCTGACATGTGCCACAAGCCCAGACAGGACGCTGATAACCAGTACGCTCATGTTTACCGCCCCACCCCCACAGGAAGAGCTGAAGACCCTCCCCTGACAGAAAAGTCCTGCAAACCTTTGGTGCCCAAAAAAACTCAATGCGAGGGCTCTACAACATCAAAATTGCAGTCCCTATGCCTAAAACCTAAACACTACAGTTCGGACAGGAGCTGTGAACACGAAACCCTTCTCCGAGGTCAGATCCCCGTGTTGCAGCGCCGAGAGCGCCGAGGAGTGAAAGACGTGCCCGCACCAGAACCTCTAGATGGGAGTTCCCGAAAATTGGAGATACCTTATTTTGGGGTTCCGCATAGTAGGATCATACTAACTATATCAAGGTCCCCGATTTCGGAAACTCCCAGATTTTCGACTGAGCTTGGAAAGCCCTCGAAGGTCTGAGCGGTTTAGGGTTTAGGCGTGAGACCCATGATATGGTAAAGAGTCTGGTGCTTTGTTGGGGGGCTTAGAGCCAGGACAGTCTTAGTTGCTCAGGTTCCTTCACGGGGCCTCGAGGGAGTTTAAGGCTTTGGGGTTTTGTTGCTGTTTGGATTCGACTGGTCTCATGGTTTAAAGTTTAGGGCTGCTCTCATCTAGCACAATACGACGTCGAACTCGCGCGGCAGGACGCAAAGAACTCTGTCAACAAAAACATATGTTTTCTGCGACCGGCACGGCTGTTTCGCAATAAACCCTAAACCCCTTCTGGTCCATCCGGATTTTGGTAATCCCTGAACCTTTCTGGACTTGTTGGATCTGAGATTCTGGGATGTCGGGCTTCCGTGAGCAAAGCGGAGAATGTCCAGATTGAGGCTCGATGAGGTTTTAGAGTCTGGCATACTTGGAGGTTCGTGGGTTAGTTGTAAGTTATAAGTGTGGTTATAAGTCCCCTAATAGGGCTGTAATTAACTTATTACAATTACCCGTGAACCTCCAAGTACCACGCAGAACGGTAGCGCAGGGGTGTGTTCGTGAAGTCCTACTCTGCTCAATGTTGCTTGCCCGAAGGCCCCAAAGTAGTTCCTTTTTGGGATTACCATATAGGATTCTAAATATGGACCCCAAAAAGGAACTACCTTTGGGGCCTCTGGGTATACACGCAAAAAAGGACGGCCATCTGAGGTCTCAACTGGACAAACCCCGAGAGAAGGATGAGATACCTGAGCAGGTTGGGGTCGTATGTCGGTTGTCAAAATTAGGGTCCCTTTTCGGGCACCCTAGATATTAGGCGCCGTATTATCCTAGGGACCCAAAAAGGAACCATAATCTTGACAACCGCCCATATGCTTAAGGGCAATACTGTCATAGGGCTACTAGAACGGGCCTGATATGTCTATATACTCAAACCTCATTCAATTCCAATGCAATACAATAAGTTTTGGTTGAGGTTGAGGCTTTGGGGTGTAGGGTTAAGGGCTTATGATCAACAGCATCAGAGCAAGTTTAGCGTTTGGGGTTACGGCTAAGGGTTTGGTGTTTAGGGTTGAGCGCAGTGCAGGAACCTGAATGTAGTTAAAAGGTGCATGTAAGGGAGTCTGAATATAGGGTTTGTACAGTTTGGTATCTGCGCCTAGGAAAATTATGGGGCTTTGGAGGACACTACTGTAGGGCTATATAAGGACTTTTAACTTACTGCTGATGATTCCTGCCCCTTAGTAAACGTGACATTACTATTCCTGTCTCTCCGCTCGCAGCTCAGAAATTCCGTTAAGCCGCAAACCTAAATCCAATAACCCAAAACCCTAAACCTGATCCTGAAATGGAGATGGCAATTTCCGGAGCGTTCCGGAGCTGGGAGTTCGGACAAGAACTGCGCGAAGAAATGGCGAGGTTAGTGCTAAGGACAAAGCCGATTCAATGACGAGGCACACGAAGCATGCTTTGCTGGCCCCTAGCCTGTCCCTGAAGAAGGACATGCGCTCACCCTAACTTAATCAACGACGCGACGCACCAGAGTGGAGGTGGATGCGGGAGCAGAGAGGGGCGAGAAGGGAAATGTCAGGTGGTAGCACTGCTTGGTGTATTGCAGCAAAGATGGCTGTAAAACCTCACTCTTTGGCAGTGTAGTTTATAAATGCCCCTATGCCTGTCCATCAAAACGGGCATTCTCTGCCGGGGCCTGCTTCCGAAGTCCAGACAGCGCGCTAAAGGTGGATGCCAAGCAGCAGGAAGGCAAACGGTATGCCGTCCACAGTCTTAGTTGGGTTTAGCTGGTTTAGCCTGCCGCATTGACAGCTTCGAAGTCAGTACAATGGATCCATAATACGTCGGCTCAATGCCTGTTGATCGTTCTTGCGGCTGAGGACCGCCAGAACCTCGCAGCAGCTATCATCCAATGCAGCCGAGAGTCATTGTCCCAGGCATCCGGCCAGAAATCTTCGGCAAGTAAGACAATCCTCACAGTCGCAGGGTGCCAACTCTACCAGCCCTTCGCCATGGAAAAAAACACACACGAGTCAAGAGTCGATGTAATGCAAAAGCAACTGAACTGATGTTCCCAACTGAACATACACATACACACGCACGCGCGCACAAACACATGCATGCATGCCCGCATCTATGTATGTAGGTACATGTAGGTACGTAGGTAGGTAGGAAAATATGGAGGGAAGTATGTAGACATGTTACATAGTTACATATAAGGATGTAAGGATGTCTGTATGTATGTGTGCATGCATGTAGTAGTCTGTATGCATGTATGAATGCATGCCTGCATGCAGATGGATGGATCGAAGGATGGATGGATGCATGTTCCGAGAAGGGTCGCAACAGGGATGTGGTGCGGCTCTGCACAGGCCAACCTTAAGACCTACGCGAGCAATCTTGAAGAGCTTAAAACCATGTCGCCGGTTGTCATAAGCTTTAAGAAGGAAGCCCCGGCACGATCATGTCTGGGCAGCAGTCGCCAATCGCAGACACCGAAGAGCAGCAGAGTTCGACCAGCTTGCACGTTCAGCAACCGGTGGACGGAGGCATGCAACGTGACAGGCAGAAGCGCAACATCAATGCACCTAAAGGTACTTAGATCCGAAAGCTAAAACCTAACCCTGCAATGCTGTTGAGGGCTTCTATAAGGTTTTAGTGAGTTCTCAAAAGCTGCGTGCCAAGCATCAGCACAGTGGGCGCCAGCGACAGGAAAAAGCGGCTTCGCAACCTGACGCTCCACAGATCAACCCGCAGCTCGGAAACTACGAACATGGTAGAGTAGGGCTCTTAGGGTCTATATAGGGTTAGAAAAGGGTTCTGGAGGGATGTTATAAATTTCAGTATATCTTGAGGATAGACATTTATTGCGAAGATTACCTGTCAATCCGACTCCTCTACTCAACCCGAAACCTTGGATTTGCAAACCGAAGCAAGCCGAACTGTGGGTTTAGGGTTTAGGGTTTAGGGGAGCCTTGCGTTAGGGTGAGCTGCATCGCTCGAGCAAGCGGTGCTAAATCAGCGCCCCTGTTTGCGGGGCTGATAAGGCTGCTGCTGATTCTATACGTCGAGAGCTCCTCCTCAAATGTACGAGGCGAATCCCGATAACATCACTGAAATCTGCATGTAGTCACAGCACATGGCAGTGACGAGCTGGGATTGGAAATGTTCAACACCAACCCCTGAGAAGAATCGCAATACTCATCATCAGCAGCACCCTGACTGGCAGAAGTCGTGTAATGCACCGTACAACCCAAGCCCCACTCTGCCAGCCAGGGAGCTTTGTCAACATGTGCAACGATGGATCGTCAGCGACATGCTGGTTGTACTCACACACCTCAGCTGTGCTTGAATCCTGAACCTAAGCTCTTAAGGTATATGGCTTGCAGCTGACGGCTTAGGGTTTACCCCCATACTCTCCACTTATGTACCCCTGAAGTCTGTTGTCCTTACTCCACCTGAAGCCCTAAACCAATTTCCACAATTCCGAGAGCAAGATCTGCTTGAAAGCCAGGTTCATCTGGAGTGTACAGCTGGCAGCGGATTTATTCGGGCTCTTGCCTTCCGCTCCGCGAGTCAAGAAAACCTGTGAGGGAAGAACCTCCTCAACAAATTGATAACTGACCACTCGACGATGCATCCCAAGCATTTATGCTAAAGCTGTTAAGATGCCGGCACAACATAGAAAGCAGAGATCACACCGAAACGACCAGCGCTTGTTTGTTTCAGCTGGTCCACTGTTTTTTGCTGCTATGCAATGTTCCTTTGCGTTCATCCTGCTCAAAAGATCTCATGCCCGTGGCCACAGCTAGGGTTAAGGGGCTTAGGGTTTAGGGGTGTAGGGCTAATCTTTCAGGGAACTTGGCCAGTTCCGCCAGGTTCTATGTTCATCCGACTATTGAGTCTAACGCAAATCGAGAGTTTGCAAAACCAGCGGATCTCTAAGAGAGACTCCGGTTAGTTGCGAAAACCCTCAGAAGTGTCACCCAATTCAGGAACCCTAAATGGTTCATGGCATGGTCGCCGAACGAGGCGGCTCAGAATTTGGTAAAAGTTTTGGGGTTCAGGGTTTAGCTTCGTTACGGCCCCCATACAGTAACAGTCTATAATAGGGCTACTATTAAGGGCCTTATATATCTATATTATGAATATTACCCAACTGTTACTGAGTGGGGGCCGTACCCAAGGTTTAGCAAAAGTTGTTGGTTACAAACGGCCAGCTGCCTTCATCATCACCCCCTTTTGCGAGGGACCTCCTCTTCCCCTGACCCTGGCCATGTCGGGGGTTGAAGCTTTAGAGTTTTAGTGGCCTGTTTTTGACACTCACACTCGGACAAAGCCAGGGTTTAGGGTTTTCCCGGGAATTCGATACAACCTTCAGCCCAAACTGCCGAAATCCCGAACATCCGAATACGAAACGTAAGCTTTTTCTTACCTGGGCGCTCCTTGCAGCTCTCGAAGCAGAACCCTTGCGCCGACCTGTTCTCAGCGTTCGCGCTCGGCTAGAGCTGCTTGCACATAAGGCTTTCGGAGTTGAGGGGCATAAGGGCACATAATGCTTTCAGGATGTCAGTTTTAAAGTCAAAGCTTGGAGTGTGGAGTAGTCAAGTTAGCAACCTTTCTTTGTGCTTCGTCACGGGTTCTCAGCTTCAGGCAGTGACAGTGTTGATGCTGGGCAGCAGACTCAAGAAGCCAAACACCGACGCGACTAACACAATTGCTGAATTTCAGTCCAGTCTTTCAATGCGGATTCGCTTGACAGTGATCTTCTTCTCCTACCCTACTATAAAAAAATCGGGGAGCATTTGGCCCGAAATGCGCCCGAAGAACTTTTGAACAGGGGCAAGACTACAGCAAGCCTGCCGAACCCGCGAACCCTCCCTGGTTAAACTTATAGGGCTGTTTTTCTGAGTTTGTAGGGTTTCGGGTTGAAGGTTTAGGGTTTAGGGTTGGGGAAGGGGGGGTGCTCAGTGACTGTCTCTTTAATGTCAGGAGGGGAGGGGTTAAATGAGATGCGTGAAAGCCCTGCACCCCTAGGCCACCCTTTTTTGCATCCAAATGAGAACACCTAACCAGTGGTTTTGGGGGTTCCCTTGGCCCTTTAGCTCCTTATCTAGTAGGGATTATCATCATCCCTGGCTCCTTAGCTCCCCCAATATCAATGGTTAGACACGGTCAAGAAGACCCAACTGACAATGTGGGGAGAGCCTTGGACGGATTGTAGAGGATGCGAGCCTTAGTGCCGCTAGCATCACCGCGGCCGGGGGAGCTTTCGAGCTTGCAGCTGTCTGAAGTTTTGCTTCAGAGGGGCATTCGTAAGTTCTGGGCATTCAAGCTTTTGTTACATTTCATGGCTCCGGAAGGGGATGCAACAAACCTGCGATCCATCACTGGCCACGCTCTGGTTCCAGTCAATAAGTATATGCTAAACTGCATATCGATATATCGAACCCTGTCTCGGGATGGCACCAAACAGCCCATCATTATCGGGATACATAGTCGATCTTTTCCAAACTTAAAACATGTGTGAGAGGATCCGCTCAGGGTGCAAACATCTTTGGTCAGAACCTCATCTCGCATTTTGAACACCTGGTCGAAACAAGGATTTCTGGCACCCCTGGTCTTGGCCGGACTACTGTTGAGATCCGGACGTTGCCTCGACTTTGCCATCAAAAGTGCGTCCTTTCCTGGCTACCTTGTCTCCACTGTAGGAGCCACCATGACGCCTCGTCACCCCAAAATCGTAGGGCTCTTTATTATAGGTAGTAACACAACAGCATGAAGAGCAGAAGCCCGACATCCTCACGTTCTGCACATCTGGAAGATACTACGTACAACAACCCCATCGACTTCCGCCGGTGAAGAAGGTCGACGAGCCGGAATATGGGACTTTCCGAAAATTAGGGGTACCTTGTTTTGGGGGTCCTTATAATAAGGATCCTACTATTTAGGGTACTATATTGGGGTCCCCTATTTTCGGAAACTCCCATATTGAACTTCCCAGACAGCAGAAAGTGTAGCTGAGCGGCATGTTGCTCGGTCTTCTGCATCACGATGCCCTGCACCTTGCACGAGCGATGAGCATTTGAAAGGTGGAGTGTGAACCTCGGCGTTCATTCTCGAATGCAGGAGGCTGAATACACAGAACGGGGTTAGAGGGGAGGGGTAAATACTGGAGCTTACCTCCCAGGCTTGGAGAACTCTCCATGATAGCCTTTCGTCGTCGTAGTAGTACAGCAGGAGCAGCAGGAGCAGCAGGAGGAGGAGGAGGAGCAGCAGTAGTAGTTGTTGTTGTGCGCCGTGTAGGATGAAGCATGGCAAAAGGTGTTGCGGCACACAATCTTTCGGAGGCCCCACTTGCCAGCTGCTTCTTACACTCTAACCCTAGGCAAGAGCATTCTCACGATGTCGTCACCACACATCTTCACACACTCCCCTGTCCTTCTGCCCGATCTTCTCTTCGGACAAACATGTTGCGCTTGAGGTGCGGAGTTTGAGTAAAACCGTTGCCCAGAGAGCCCAATGCCCCTTAATTAGCGAAGATGGCTTAAAATGTATAGGGCTTCATATTATGATTAAAGGTCTATTCCTGAATTAAGGGGTAAAAGGCTCTCTGGGTGGTTCTTGGACACCTGCAACCTGGCCTCAAATAGCCCTCTGAAGCTTGAACGGCACAAGCACATGAAAGCGGGGCTGAGGGGTTCGAGGTCTAATATGGGGGCCTTAATAACTAGAATAGGGTTTTGGGGGCCATTATGCTACAATTACAATAAGGAACCCCACAGTAGTACTGGTTTTTATTAAGGCCCCTATAGTAGAGGAACTTCCATCCTGAAAACCAGCCTCAACTGCCTAACTTAGACGAACCTGCACTGCAGGCACAAAATCTGTGCTCGTGCTCGTTGCCCAACAAGGAATCCATAAAACAGTATAATAAAAAATTAGGTAAGGCTATCACAAACCTCGAGAATCCGAACGCCAAGGGGTGGGATGAACTCATCCCGCGCAGTCGAGCTGCTCCATGCACAACGGAGGCAGCCTGCTTCCAGGCACTTTGGCATCGGGTTCTGGGCTTACTGCCATACCTATAGTCTCCATTGTAGTTCCTTTGTTTAAACAAAATCTTTGTTATAGGATCCTAACCATAAAACTGGTTAACAAAAAGAAGGAACTACAATGGAAACTATGGGTAAGCTAAGTTTTTGTAGGCTCTAACTGTAAACCATGTAAACCCCAATATAGAGTATTGTATGGACCCTACAGAACAGTAGGTTTGGTAGCTCAATCTACTGCAGATGGAAGGTCAAAGAAACCAAGAAACCGAAGAATGGGCTTAGTGCTTAGGGTTGATGCTTGAAACATTCGAAATCTCAAGATGCTGCACTTGGAAGTGACCAAGGAGAAAATGTAGAAACTGCTACTTCATGATGGTTCCCTTAAGGAACAGGTGCCAGAACAAGTATGCCAGTATGGTACCCAGCAAATCCATGGTGCAAACTCTGGGGTCTGTAGAATATTTTTGAGGAATAGCTGCTCTCTCTTGACGAGTAGAATGGGGTTCTGGGGTATGGGTTTGGCAATTATATACCTAAACCGCCTAAACCCTAAGCCCTAAACCAACGTTTGGTCCAGGGTCTCACACGTCTTCCTCGATTGTGATGAAGTTTGGCATGGCACTGAAAGCAACATGAATCTCGCCTAAACCCGAACTCACGAAAAGCCTTCGAATCTTGCACCACAGCTGGAACCTCAAACCCTCGACCCTCAGATCCCTGCCGTCCTAAAGCTGGGAAGACCCACCCAAAGACCCTCAAGCCCGAGCAGGGGTTTAAGTCGGCACCGCCACACCTAACATCCCTTCCCAGGACCCTCATGCCAGCTTGAAGAGCTCCCGAAAAAGCCTAAACATGGCACCTTGGGCCCCTGCAAAGTGAACCCCAATCCCTACCTATAGCATCCATTGTAGTTCCTTCTTTTGTTAATCAGTTTTGTGGTTAGAACCTTATAATAGAGATTTGGAAGTTTTGGTTAACCAAAAACGGAACTACAATGGAGACTGTAGGTACACCCCTAAAACCGGCGCTTGGGGAGTTGGCCTTGCGGAGTTCCGACTCGGAGGCGCCGCCGCGCAGAGCCACACACCTGGAGCTGAAGCATATTCTGCGATTCGAGTACGCAAACATATCAGAAAGTATACAGGTTGAAAAGATTGTAGATGGTACAGGGCTTATGTTACATTAAGGTCTTATAGTGATTTTAACAGTTTTATAGTATATAGGTTCATCCCGGGTTTAAACTTTTTCAGGGTCAAAGGCATCGGGCCGCAGGCTCAAACAAGCTGTAGGACCACCCTGAAGGGGTGCGGCTTACATATTTTAATGTGTGTGTATACATATATATATATATATATATATATATGTGTGGATGGTGTGCTTAATGATACATAGTATATGCTATATGTTGTATGTTGTCGCTTAGTTTGATTATTGACCTTCGCTTTTCGGGGATCGTGTTTCTTTTAAATATGAATGCCAGTGGCCTTGGGCCTGTGCAGCTGATTAGCCTGGGGTTTCCGACAAAGAGTTTGGGGTTTGGGGTGGGTTTCCGGGGTCACCTAGCTCCCGAGCAGTCTCAGCACATGTCAGTTGTGCTTCTGGGAAATGTCTATAACAGCATCTTGCATCTAAGTCCGTCCACCCCAAATTCCTGAAGGTGCTCGAAAAGCCCTGGACCCAGCAGCATCCGAACCAGAACAACTAGAAATCTAAACAATAGCAAACCCTGGGAAGGAATGTCACGAAGAATCCTGGAGCCTTACACCCCTGACCATACTGCCTGGAGGACCTTTACGTCGGACAATTATGGAAACCTAGGGACATGATGTGGTTTCATGCGCGGCAGTGGGGTCTTAGGGCTTAGGGTTATCACGCCTGCTGCGAATTTGTCGTAGCTGCGACTACCAATGCTGTTTTGGGGGGTTCCGTCTATAACTGTAGTACAATGGGCCCCAGAACATTTTTCTAGGTCTTAAGGCCCCTATATTAACCTCTGTATCAGCGCGAGGGACAGCTCTGACGGCCGATCGCTCCGCTCCGCTGAGACTTGAACCTTCCCGGAGGCACAAAGCCACGATTTGGGAGTTTCCGAAAATTAGGGGTACCCTTTTTTGGGGGAGGTTCTTACAGTAGGGATCCTACGAAACTTATAGGGTACCATATTAGGGTCCCCGATTTTCGGAAATCCCGAATTGGCGGTTCCGAATTCACCGGTGCTCGGGGATGGCAGCCGTAACACCAAGCTCGGTACTTTCCTGTCAAGGCCTCTATAGGACCCAGAACTCTCAAGGCCCTTCTTGGAGGCATGTAGTTATAAGTGGAGTTATAAGCAGGGTAACTATAACTATAACTCCTATTAGGGGACTTATATCCCCACTTATGGGTGGTTGTCAAAATTATGTCACCTTTCTGGGTCCCTAATATAGTACGGCACCTAATATTTAGGGTACCCAAACAGGGACCATCATTTTGACAGCACCCCATATAGAATCCCTGCGGATTATAGAATTATAGAAGCCCAAGGTTTGAAGGTTCAAGTTGTGCTGATGTTCCAGGTCAGGAAAAGTATAAGCTAACGCAGACAGAAGCTCAGAAGAAGAGAATCGAGTCAACAAAGGTTGCATACGATTGACGGATCATGCCCCATATTGCTCGCAATCTCGATCTAAAGGCCATCCCCAGGATGCTGCCTGTTCGGACCTAACCATGAAGTGCATGCAGGAGTTGTTGCTAGATTTTACGGCCTAGTTTCAGACATGTTCTTCAACTGATGCACGACCCAGGTCCTGTACTTGCTATGGCGACAAGATGCGACAAGTCGAGGCCCCTTCACCATCCTAACGAGATCAACTTCCTGACAAGACCACTTCACCTGTCAACCCCCTTACACCCTATAAACCCTAAACCCTCAATCCCTACAACTTCGTAGCAAAGCAAGGACCTCGTTGCGGAATTCGGCTTCGAAGCCGATGTCTTCCACGGCAGAAACCTCGTTGCATTCATCTGGGTTGTTGTCAAAAGTATGGTCCCTGTTTGGGTACCCCAAAACCTTAGGTGCCGTACTATATTAGGGACCCAAAAAGGGACCATAATTTTGACAAGCACCCCCTTTCAGGATCGTTCATGGTAGTTGGTAGGATGCCGCACCCTGCGGCTTCGAGCGCTGTGTGGGGCTGCGGGGTTCTCTGTCAGGTAGCCGAACCCATTTAAGGGTCTCTATACATAGATGGTCGTTCTGCATTTGGGAGTTTCCGAAGCCTGGGGGTACCTGATCTTGGGTCCTAATAAGGATCCTACTATACTAGGGCCCCCTATTTTCGGAAACTCTCATACGGATGCAACCCCAAAGTCCGCTCATTGGTAATCTGAGGAGTGGACGATATCTGCAGCCTGCGCCGGCGCACGAAATCGAACCTCCAAGTGGCCACGGTACAGGGTTTATGGGTTTAGGGTCCAAGCAATAGTATAGTATGTACTTTTGGGGACCAAATACCTACTGAGTACCTACTATAATGGTACTTGGACCCCTTGGGTTCTAGGAGGCACGGCAGGGACATAGTAGGGTGTGTGTAGCACGATAGGGGCCTGGTGGCGAATTTCGTGATGCTTGGGGCTTTCGAGAGCCTCTCTGAAATGCCGGAGGGAGGTAGGAAGAGTTGAAATAAGGATACAAGAGACTAGCAGGAGTTTGCACCCTTTGCTATGCAGGTAACGTAAGTGAGATGAAGGCCGCGAGTTTTCCCCAAGCGACGCATCCTTGATAGGGATCCTCTCTGCGAGTACTTGACTCAAGGATACTATTTCAATTTTCAATGGTGGGGTCAAGGAGAGGTCTGCAAACCGGGTGATGTCACCATGCCTCCGCCCTGTGAGCAGTCAAGGAGACATCTGCAGACCTGTCAGTTCGCTCTAGAACGTGGACCGGAGGGTATATGGTTTAGGAAGGTTGAAAAACCCGAGCCCTAAACCGAGCGGAACTTCCCAATAAAACCTTCAACCCGAAACCCATCAAAACCATCGAACACCCAAGCCAGGTTCGAGCCTAGAGTTTGGCTGGTTTGGGGCGTCGTTAGGGTTTATGGCATGGTTTCCTTTGTCAGTCACATGGTGCTAGGGCCTTGGGATTTAGGGGTTTCGTTCGTAGTTCCGTAGTGCTTCCTATGTGCTGAAACTCATTTTCGAATCTTGCAAACAAGCTGTGGAGAGGGGGGGGGGGGGGGGGGGGGGGGGGGGTTGGGGCTTGACAGGTGCCGCTTGCGGCATAGTGTTGAATGAATATTGAAATATGCACAGCAGGTTTTCAAGCTGGTCGGAAGCATGAATGAAAGTGCGGCAGGACCATCCAAACGCTCGGCCCGTGTTAGGTTGTGAGCCAATCTCAGCTGAAGCTCTCCACGCCCTGCACTGCTGTGATGGCCCGCTCGACGGCCCCGACCTCAAAATAACTGCAATCGGGGGCCCGCCGCAACTAGCAAGTAGTACAGTTCACTTCATTGATGAGACTTACATGTTTGAAGGTCCGGTAGACCGCAAGCGCGACTCCATCACCCATACAACAGCATGTCAGGGGAGTTTTTAACGCAAAACGACGGCGACTATGCTTGTTCGGCTTGCATCCACCCAAATACCTGACACCACGAACCCTGACCGCACAACAGGTAACACTAAATCAACCTGCATGCACGCCACTCACCTCAAACGTGCTCCACATTATCGTTGGACTTCTCCCTCGTATGCCACTGGGAAGCTGTGCGCAACATCGTGCGGAACTTCAGAAGTGGTCGCTATGCGAGAGTTATTCTACGGCGTAGCCGTGCTCTAGACTCTACCTTCACCTATCTTAACCTACCTTTTTTGCAGCTTCTTTTGTCTAATATGGAACTTACACGGAGCCTGCAAACGGCAGGTCCTGGCAGGCTAGTCTAGGCTATCCCGAACTCTAGGCCAGTCTTAGCCTGGGCCCCCGCTGACACCTATACCCCTAAACCCTAAACTGGATTCGGGTTCGGTGGACAGGTGTCCAGATTGCAGCGATCTGACCTACATAGCCCGACTTACCGAGGTCTTTGCCAGGGTTCTATCAACAAATCTTGTTAGTGTTGGCTGCTTGCCTCTAAACCTATCAACAATATAGTTCCCTTTTTGCACAGACTTGCACATGCCCGCCTGGAACCCTAAAGCCGAAACTCTCCATCCCCCGGATCTCAGGCTCTCAACTGCACTTCCGCCACTGCAGGCAAGCCGCACACGATGCGCAGGTCATCCTAAAGCAGAAGCCCAAGACTTGGAAACCCAATGGCCTCAATCCTTACGAGTAATGTATAAAGAATGCCAGCACTATTTGGTCTTAATCCGGTTTCCAACTCTATGGGGTTTGCTGTACAGCACTACTGATCAGGGCTGAGGCGTCTTGCTTCGGGTGTCGAGGTTAGGATGGAAGGCTTCTGGGTCTGGTTTTGGATTAATGTTTGGTATGCCATGAGATCGAACAGTATACATACACACATATATATATACACACACATACGTATACCTCTATATATATATATATACACAATATGTATATATGTATGTGTGAGTGACTTCATCAGCTTGAGATCTGAAGATGAGGTCCTCATGGACGTGCAGCCTAGGCGGCCAGGTCTTCGACTTCAAGCCCGCGAGTACGAGTTGCGCCGGGCTTAAGGATTTTGGTACAGATATGAGGGTTTCCAAAACTAGGAGGCCTAATATAGTACCCTAAATAGTCGGATCCTTATTATAAGGACCCCAAAATAAGGAACCCCTAATTTTCGGAACCTCCCAAAAAGACACGTCACCCTACATCAGATCGGCACCGAGGGTTTGGAGTCGACTTCACTCATCTCGCCTCTTCCTACTTGTCGGGTATCATGGGGAACTAAAGGTTAGCCTTTGTGGTTATATGGTATACTTTAACGTTTTTTGGGTAGTATAATCCCTGTAAAATCCACATATATATATATATATATAGGGATTATACAGGGACTTTGCTACCCAAAAAAGGTTAAAGGTTACCTACTCTACTACTAGGTCTTCCATGGCCGAGGTTGGTCCCGGTGTGGTGGTCCCGCTGACTCCGGCTACTTGAACCCTGGGACCACAAGAGGACCGATGTCAGCCTCCGAGTATACTACCGTCATATACTAAGAACCCTAAACTCTGGGTATATTACACTATAGCAAAATGTAACGTACTAGCAACAACGAAGCCTAAACCGCTTGCCCAAGCCATTGCCGGACGTCTCCCAAGACTGACTAATATCAGGGCCTAAACAATCGGGTTTTTGGAACCATTATACTACCCTTGTAATATGGACCCAACCCCCCCCCCCCAAAAAAAAAAAACATATTCTGACTATTAAGGCTCCTGCATTATCAGACCCAGAGCATGAAATCCGACGCTTTAGCGGAGGGTTTAGGGTTTATAAAGCTTGGAGGTTTAACACAGGCGCCTGAATACCTGTAGAGCTACTATCCCAGTAATCAACATACCGGTAGAGTAGTCTAGTGTGCCTAAGTTGCAGCATCATGCAGTGTCATACGATACCGTAATACAGTTATACACTATCATATACCTTCAGCCCTCAGTTTGATCGAGCACCGGTTTCCAGTTTAGACCCAGGGCGCCCATCCACGGAGAAGCTGCCCACGATCCTCGGCACTTGGAGGTTCATGGGTAGTTATAAGTGGAGTTTTCAGTAGGGTAACTAGAAGTATTACTCCTACAATGGGTCTTATAGCCCCACTCAGCCCCAAGCACCAAGAGCAAACTCCAACGGCTAGACATCCGAAATCTGAGGGTGTAGGGTTTAGGGTGTGAGTGCACAACAGGCCGTATAATGCGCTCAACTTTTTGATTCCTGTAGGAGCCTCATTAACTAGAATAGTGTTTCGGGGTTTCTCCTTATAACTATTATAGTCATCAGTATAATATACGACCAAACCCTATTCCAATTATGAAAGCCCTTATATCATAGAATCCTCACAGTAACCC
Source organism: Symbiodinium sp. CCMP2592 (assembly GCA_905221615.1). NCBI lineage: Eukaryota > Dinophyceae > Suessiales > Symbiodiniaceae > Symbiodinium > Symbiodinium sp. CCMP2592. The sequence continues at coordinate 793,991 of CAJNDT010005779.1, read as the reverse complement.
TTATGGACCCCTTTTCAAGCAACCCTATGACCTAGTCTAGTTATTAAGGCTGCTACATTCATAAGGACCCTTAGGGGGGTGGGGGGTAGGGGGGTAGGGAGCCTTAGTACCTATATTAAGGATTTAATATAGGTCTATTTTAAGGAAGTATAGTCCCCTACCCGCCTCCCCCCCTAAGGGTCCCTATGATACATTAGATCTTTGGCGCTTGGGCAGTTTTGTTTTTGTTTGTCGGATCTTGCCCTTGGCTTAGGGGTTAGGGTTTAGGGGTTTCAAGGTTTGCCTGTTTAGGGGTTGAAGGTGTAGGGGTTTAGGATTTAGGCCGAGGACCAGCCTTTTCTATGGCGTTTGGTGTACCGGATCTATCCGGTAAGTGCACGAAACTCAAAGAAGATCTTCGACAGAAACCACCAGGTGGTTCATAATATCAAATTCAGAACACAATATACCAACATGTAACATAATATAAATATAATATTACTATTATGTCAAATTTTGGTATATTGTGCTTCTTCAGTTTCAGATTTACAACGCAGTATAAAACGGCCTGGAGGTTCTCGGCTCAGGGCCTTCATATCCCTGCGTGCATACAGGCTTGGGATTCGGGCTTAGGGCTTTGGGTTTAGGGCTTTGGGGGTTTAGGCCTTAAGGGATTTAGGGTCTAGGGCTTAAGGAATTTAGGGTTTAGGGGTTTAGGCCTTATAGGGTTTAGGGGTTTTAAGGCTTTATATATAGGGTTTAGGAGCTCAGGGTTGGAGTCGACTAACGACGCCTGACCGAAGCGATTTTGGAGCAGACGGGTTCGGCTCTTTTTGCTGCTGGCCAGCCTTGCTGATGTCTGGGTGAAAGACATGGGCCGTGACCGAACACGGTCCGCTTCGTTCCTATCCCTGGACGGATAGGGCCCGGAACCGCACTTAAACCAGCCCAAACTATGTGAAGCGCAGAGTCAACGACAATCAAGCTTCATTTTCCGAGGCTTGAATGATGCGGCTCGCACTCGTACGACGACGGCAGTACCACACCGCTCGCAAAACGGCCACGTCCATGATCAACCACAGCCAGGTATTACCATGGTGCCGACAGCAAGAAGCAACAACACCGAAACCAGAACCAGCACCGCTACCCGCCACAAAAGCAACACAAGAAGCAGTATCGGCATGGCTACTAACAAAATGAACAGGACTACTGGTACCCAGCCACCGTATCACCAGTTCAGAATTATCTTCGACGAAACCGTCCACTACCAGCACGACGCCACCGATCATCCACCGTCACTACGATGACGACGGCTACTGCTACTAACGGCTTTGTTGCAAATGATGTCGTAACACTTGTCTGGGTTCTTGCTATAATTCATTAAGTAACTATAAAAGGGAAACCATATTATTTACTATCGATCCCCATTATTTTGGTAACATACAGTACATCCCTTAACAAGAACCCAGTTGTCGTGCTGGTCTACTTCGCTGCTGTCCTTCTGCTCTTCTTTGTGCTATCAGAATCGATCGCCTAGTTGGCTCGCAACATGTTTGGTCACCTTTCCCCCTCTCTGCCTGTACATCCATCTCTAATGTAGGGGCCTCAATGATTACAATAGGGTTTTGGGGTACGTCTATTATGCTGTTATACTTATGATGGGGGAACTTCCAAGGCCAAGGTAGTAGAATATAGGTAATCATTAAGGCCCCTATAATAGCCTTGCTGGCTGACCTGCAACCATGGACTTCTCGCATCGGCAGGTCCCATTGCGATGAGTAGGATCTCATCAAAGACTTCTCCCCGGAAAAGGTCATGACAAGGCGCTTAAAGGGCCCCTTGAAACGGGGTCCATAATAGGGTTCTATGATGTAGGAGCTTAATGATCAGAATAGGGTTTTGAGCAAATCCTACTACAATCATAAAAAGGAATACCCACAATAGTATTGGTAACTATTGAGGCCCCTACATTATTCCACAAAGCTCGTCCGTGTAAGGCGGGCCGAGCTGGACGTTGCACCCTGAACAGTTTGCGCAGACAGAAAGTGTATAGGGGTTTAGGGTTTAGGGTTTCAGGTTCAAAGCTTCGTTCCTGATGCCTCTACCACTAACAGTCTCAACCGTGAACCCTCAACTAAGTCAAAACGCGATCCGACCTGAACCTTATTATGCATGAAAACCCGGTACGGCACACCATCAAACCTGAAAGTCTAATCCCTTGCAACGTATAAACGTCAAGTCCGAAATAGACTCTTCAAATCCTGAATTCCTTCCAGGACACTAGAATAGTCACTAAGCCCTAAACTGCCAGACGCTGAGTAAATCTGTTCCATTCGCAATCTCAGAGCTTCAACCGCAATCGTCCTAAGCCGACCGAAGCCCTTGGCCCTGAGTCAGAGTAGTGCGGAGATCCCTTCATCCGTCACCAAGCCGCGCTGCCCCTTGCTGCCGAAGGGGATGGCTTGAGGGCTTGCGGCTCAGAAGGTTTAATAATTCGACGAGGGGTTTTGGGGGAAAAATGGGGAACAAATAACTAGACTTACTTGGAACCCTTCAGGAATAGTTTTAGTAAGTATTCCGGCTTCTTCATTGGGGTTCGGGGGAGCAAGTAGCTCGAGGGCTTCGGTTGTAGAGACAGGAAATACGAGGGATGCACGGCCGAGGGGCGAATGGAACGGAATCCTCCATAAACCCAAACCTCCTCCAAAAAACCTACCTTTCTTGCCAAGTGCTGAAGAGAGGTAGGTTGTTTGGGCCTAAGGCAACCTGAAACCTAAAGGATAAGGCCCTTAAGGCAGTCCCAAAACACCCTCAAACCCCGCACCCCACCTACATATACTGAATTCAGACCCCTAGCAGAAATTACAATTTTAGCTGTTTCTGAGGGATTAAAGGAGCCACAAATTCAGAATTATCTATACGCGCCCCTTAAGCTACGACCTCGACTCGGAAGCAGCCCCGAAGCAGCGACGTGGCCCTAAAATCTCCGAGTTGAAGAAGCTTAGCTCTGGTTAGTCGGGAATGGAGGAATGGGGTACAATTATAACCACTATTACTACCATTCTTCCATTCCCTACTAACCAAAGGTGAGGAAGGCGCAAAGGCAAACCAGGCAGGAAGCCTCTGTAGAACACGCAAAAGAATTAACCTTGTACTACCCATTGCTACCCTATAAAAATTCCCTGAACCGCCGGCCTGCAAAAACCCCAAAGCCCAAGCCCCAAAACCTGAATCCTAAACCTTAAACACCTTTTTTTGCATCCAGGCCGCGAAAACCCGAAACCTCCGACACTGAAACCCTCAAGGCTGCTAATCCCACATGGTCAAAAGTAATCACCTATGTAGTAGAATGTGCGGTTTCTCTATTAGGCATTACGATTATGATTTGGGAAACTACAAGTATCCCCCAATAACACTACCTAGGACCTTTTAGGGATTGCGGCACGAGGCACTCCGACGAAGCGCCGGACAGCCGCTGTGACGGAAGCCTCTGAGGTCCGAAAACTTGGGGGTTTGAGTTTAAAGCTTGCAGTTTCGGCGCTGACACTCGGACAATCCAGGCGAGGCATATGAGTTCGCGTCTGTAAAGTGAAACGACAGCTTAGGGGTTTAGGGTCTATGAGTTTAGAGCTTGCAGTTTAGGGGTTTAGGGGTTTAAGGTTTAGGGGTTTAGGGTCTATGGGTTTAGAGCTTGCAGTTTAGGAGTTTAGTGCCGCAAAACCCCTGATCTTCCGCTGTATCATCCCTATGGCCTTTGTTCGCACCCGGACTCCCCAAGGAAGCGATCTAGAGATGGTAGGGTCCTAGGTCCGACAACTAGGTGCAACTTATAGCTTGGGACCTTGGCCGGGAAGAGTTTCTGTTCTGTTTGGGGTATTCCACGTCGGTATTGGGCTCAGTTGTTGTGAGTCATTCTCACATAGGTTGCAGTCTCACTCAGCAGACGTCGAACTGTATGCCTTGCCTGGATTTTCCGAGTGCGAGCGCCGAAACCCTAAATCCGACAAGTAGGATTCCTGAGGGTTCAGGGCCGTTTAGGGCTCATCGTCCAGGCAACCGTACTGGCACGGGATGTCTGAACAGGTTCCAAGATGTCACGAGAGTCTGGGCAGAGCAAACCCCAAGATTGAACTCGACACTTCCTCGACAGGTGAGCTGGGCCGTAAACAATACATTCGATCGAACTATCTCCACCTCTACCAACCTATCTCTAAGACTATCAAAATCGTCTAATTATCTATTTGGTTACCTAGCTAGATAACCAACCATTTAACTTCGTAGTTATATCTAAACCAATACATATCCTCTCGTCGTTGGAGTACTATACGGTACCCTCCCCGATAGTTGCGCCTGATTCCGTGGTGGTCTGTATATCCACCGGAGGTCCTGTGGACATCGCGGATGCTCCTGCGGACGTCACAGGCTGTGCGAACCACGGTAACCACGGGTTTGGGGTGTTCTTCTCTGGGCAAATTGACGGGTGGTCCTGTATAAACACAGAAGATGAAAATGAGCAAGCATGACATGCCGATAGAGGGTGTGCGTGTGTGTTCGTTTACGATTGCATTTTGATGTGCTACCATGCCGCACCGCCGCTGTGTGTCTGCTCTTGTTGAAACTTAAAGGTTTTTGCAAGGCTCGTTGGGTCAACTGACTTTAGGGTTTTAGGTCTTTGTGGTTACATCTGCGTCGAACCCGAACCAATCACACAGCTCTGCTGCTCCATTGCCCTGGGATATAGTCTCCGTTGTAGTTCCGTAGGTCATCCTAATTTATATTATCCAACTTAATAATGTATTTTTTAGGATTGGCAACTTAAATTGGTTAACCCCCAAAAGAGGAACTACGACGGAGACTATAGCTTCAAACCGTGCAGGATGCAGCGCATTGAGAAGCTCTCCTCGTAATACTTCGACCAGAAGCCTTCGTAGGCTGGAAAATTGCGGCCTGCGTGGCTGTAAACCTCAGCTGACTCTTTCCATGTAAAGGGTACCATATTAGTTCTATAAGGGTACCATAAAAAGGTTCTATAGGGTTTAAGGTATAAGGGTCCAAGGTACCCAAATAGTTGTAAACCTCAGCTGCTGGCTCTTTGCTATGGGCTTAGGAGCTCTTAGGCGCTCAGTACCTTAAAGCCATAGCCCCCAAAAGGTTAACCTTTGCTATCATGTTAGGTTACTATGCGCCAAAAAGGTTAAAGGTTACCTACCCGGCTACTAGTACTAATAGGAGTTTAGGGTGGGCATTCGTTGTTTGAGTAGCACCGAATGTAACACATGTCTGTGACGGAGCTCGCTCCCCAGCCACGGAAACTTGAGACCCGCGCCAAGAGCGGAGGAGCCGACGCAGCACCCGCCTCAACAGTGACCCAGGTTTCAGGGTTTAGGGTTTCGGCGTTCGCACTCAGACGATGCAAGCGAGGCATGTGGTTGGAGGCCTGACGAGTGAAGCTAACACACAGCAACAAGAAAGGCCAAACAGCAGCGTGTATCAGGGGTTGTAATGTAGGAACCTGCTTGAGAAATCCAGGGCCTATAACCCCAAAGATAGTAGGATTCATATAAGGAACCCTAATGAAGGCCCAAGGTTTCTTAACCAGGGTTCCCACATTATAATAGTACCCTTATGGATCCCTTATAGTAACCTTTATAGACCCCTTTAAAGGAGCCCAAAATTAGAAGTGAAGCCCTGGAGCTCCAGATCTGTTAGGCCCTTGTACCCTTCCCAAGCGAAAAAAATCTGGAAGGTTGCAAAACAAATTGTGCTCGCTGCTCGCAGTATATTTCACATGAGCGACCGAAGAAGGGCACGAGGTTTCTCGCCTTTACCTGGACCCCAAAAATATCTGGAATTGTAGATGTTCGATACGTTTCGGGCCATTATTTACCTACTTTTGGTGTCTGGGCATGGCATGAAAGTTCAAAGCCGCAGCTTCGCGGCCGGCACAACATGCGGACACTCTGCCTGATTACCGTCTACTACGATCTTTCTAGTGGCCCTAGTAAATTTGTCCAACCCCTCTCCGACGCCCGCACCCGGCAGGTCAGGGCACTAGAACACAACCTCGAAACCCAGCCCGAACAGCACAGGGCGCTGAAATTTCGATAGACCTATAGTTCTCTTCGTTCGAGTAAGCACAAGCGTGCAAGGAGAGCTCGCCTCCCCTCTGCAGTAGATGGAGAAAGGGCGATCAGAGCGCTCACGCGGGTAGGCCACACCTCAGCCGTGCATGGAAGCACAAGGTTCTCGTCATGGGGTTACTCGCACAACAGAGAGAGGGTTTGACACCGCTCGGTCAACTTTACCGTCATACCGGGACAGCTGCACTGGAGCTTCTGAGCGTCATTTTTTGCCGTGCAGGAGTACTCTTTGCCCCCACTCCTCAACCAAAGAAACCTGAACCTTTCAGAAGCTGAAGTGTCTGATGCCCTCAGCCGCGCCCATCAAACTCCAGCGACCCTCAAACCGCGTAGCAAGCGCAAAAGTAATGTCGGGGCCTTACTAGCCAGAATAGGGTTTTGGGGCTCCTTATTAGAATTACAGTATAATTTGCCGTACTCTATATAATTGCTAAGGCCCCTTTAGTACATCGATTGTGGGCGGCCAGGACACACGCTTGGAGATAGCGGGTCCCCTCCAGCTGCGTGCTCCAGCCGTAGTGGGTATGACCGAAAATGTGCAGATCCTGACTTCGCTGCGTATTTGGGGGTGCTTCTGCTGTTCTTGCGGGGCGAGGGGCGAGTTCATTTAGGTTTAGGGTTCAGGGCTAAGCTGCTCTTAAGTGCAAACCGGCTTGTCTCTGAACGGGAGTTTCCGAAAATAGGGGACCCTAATATAGTACCCTAAATAGTAGGATCCCTATTATATAAGGACCCCAAAATGCTGTACCCCTAATTGTCGGAAACTCCCAAACTGCTCATGCTGTTCGTGGAGGTTCACGTGCAAGGGATCTGGGCCTCGCCATCAGCCAGCCAACCTCCAATCCGAGACTCCACTGGGCTCTTGTTAAAGGAGTCAGTCTAAGTTACCATAACAAGGAATACCTAGGGTTCCTTTACGGGATCTAGAAGGGACGTATAGGGTCTAGGGTTCTTGTTAAAGGATTAAATATCTAGGTCACCATAACAAGGAAGCCATATCATTTACTAAAGATCCCTATCATGTTAAATAACATTAAACTCGTTAACAAAAACCCAGGAAAGTTCACGACACTGGACATTTGCCGGGCACGTCGCGTGGGTGCGCCATCTCATAATCTATCTTACCGGTCCGGGCTATGGGATTGAATATGATTAAAACCGATAGAAGAAGATTGTGCATAAGATCCGGAAGCATCCACTGTGGAAAGTAAATAACGTGTCTTGTATGCCCATTCTATGCTGCCATGAACTCCCCGTATCCCTCCACCCCTAACGCCTGAAACCCCGAGAATGAGCACCCCGAGGCCACCGTCACAGCAATACAGCAGAAATCCTTGCCATTACCAGTAGGCAGCAACACCGCAACACCTGTACCAACCGTAACCACAACGAAAGCAGCAACAGCAAGCAATGACTACAAGCGCGGCAATGTGCAGCAACAGTAGCAGCAGCAACATGCAGGAACGACAGTCCTGCTAGCGAACATCATTCGGCAGTAGCAAGGGGACCTGTGCTAGTACCAATTGGTCGCAGCCGTAAGACTCGCAACATTGCAGATAACAAAGCAATGCTTTAAAAGTTGCAAATGGAATCCAAACATGCACTCACAAGAAAAGACACTGGATATAACATTCACATCGACATTGCATCGACATGTGCATGTGGTCGTGCGGACGCATTATACAATCTACCAGTGTGGGTATATGCTCGACATGAGCTCGAAAGTCGCGAACGCCAAGCCTCAACCAAGCAACGTACTATGCCACATCCATGCCATGCATCCTTGAATACAAGCCTGCCGACAACCCCCAACAAAAACCCAAATCCTCATTAAAAAACGTAAAGTACAAAAACCCTACAGACCCTAAAACACATAAAACTTTAACATCTAAACACCTGGAAGCCTTGAACCCCATAAATCCAAAACCCTCTACAGGGAACTCCAGAAAGTTGGAATATGGTTTCAGGGTAGGATAATTACCTTATAATTTACCATAAAGGGTTTAGGATAATCATATTCCAACCTTCTGGCTTTGACTCTACAACTCTACTGAGCCGAGGTACCGGAGCTAAAGCTCGTATGCGTTCGCCCAGATGTCGAGATCCCACGGCTTTGGCGATGGGAGGAAAGTAGAGAAGTCCTGGGCGACAGGGCTCTGAGAGCTTAGGCTTTGTTTGATGTTTTTTAGGGTTTTAGGGTCGAGCGTTTAGGGATCGTTCAGGGGTTGAGGTTCAAGATTTAGATTTTCGTATTTTAGTGCATAGGATGTTTTGCGGGAGGGTCTTCAGAGCTCCGTTTGGGGTTTGAAGCTTCGGCGGATGTCGAGCATCGAAGCCTTGACTTGGGCTAGTCTCCTTCCTGAATCTGTTCCCTGGGTGGGTGAATTGGCATATTACCTACTTTTAGCGGGTCAAACGCATTTTACCAAGTTTTAGCGGGTCAAACGCATTTTACCAAGTTTTAGTGGGCCAAATGCATTTTACCTAGTTTTAGTGGGACAGATACTACAGAACCAGGCAAATGCCTAACGACCCCCAAAACGGAAGGGTTTTGGATACACAGGGGATATCAAAGACAACCGACCTTCAACAGCTGCACGGTGTACGGTTGATGATGTAAATCCTGCATTACCCATAGTAAGGAATATACCACAACTCCCATAGTTTAGGGTCCTTGAGGTAATGCAGGATTTATATCATCAAGCGTATCCCGCATCCTCCGTTCACGAAGCCTCGTTGCTCGCTGTTTCTTCCAGAGCCTGTACACAACCAAGAGGCCCAGAGCCCAATGCCCCATCATGTTCAACGCATAATATGAACCACCTGTCCTTCAGGGTGTATTTCTTAAAAAGCAGGCCCCACCCTGTAAGAGTGGTATAACAGGAATATAATAGGGCCCTAATATAATCCTTGTAGTCACTATTACAGGGTGGGGGCAGCTTCTAGTATATTTCTTTATGGAAGGATATGGAGCTCTCTGGGGTGCCCTCCTCGAGCATTGAGGCAAGCAGCGCTTCTCGGGCAAGAGCTCTTGTCTCGGCAGGAAGTGCGAGAAAGAGATCACCTGTGAAACTGCGCGGGGGGGGGGGGCGGATTATTGCGCACCTCAGGGTTTTACAGGCTTCAAGGTTTTATGAGCTTCAGGGTTTTATGGACTTCAGGTTAGCTCCGGGCCGGGCGATAATCATGTGCTTGAGCTGGAGAGTCTGGGGTCTTGATATGAAAAAGAAAGCATGACATAGATAATGCAGCAACGTCTCCTCAATTCGACAAACAAGTTCTCGACTCTCACTCAACTTGAGGCGCCGACCGTGGTGCAGGGGTCCTTCCAAAGGTTTACCAGGACCCCCCCAAAGGCCATTTAATTGAGAGTTTAGAGGTTTAGGGTTTGAGGGAACGCTTGCTTGCTGGGCTGAAGACACCGATTGAGGGCAGTTTCCTTGGCGGGCTCCCACAGCGGAAAAACGAGGGCAGGAGGTACTCAGCAGTGGTCAAGCTGGCAGGCGGAAAGTCCACAGAGGAGCACGGCAAATGCATCGCGTTACCTTTGCTAATCCTCTCTTCATCTAAAAACTCTCAAGCCTACAGGCCCAATCCTAATCCTGACACATACCTGGTCTCCATATGTTAGCAGCTTCATGGGACCCTGAAGCCTGAACCGACTGCCACTGAAATTCCTGACTAAGCACTCCGACACGCCGCCCAAGCGCTTGATCTAAAGAACCCGCACCTCTTACTCTCAGCATGTACGTGAGGATTCTGATTGCTACGACAAGGACTGATACTCTTGTCTGCAAAAATACTTGTATCTAGGGGCCTTACAGTACTTAGAACAGGTATTAGGGGGGCATACTGAATGCTGAAGCATGGTTTTTTGTTCGGGGCTATAGGAAAGTAGGAAAGTATTCTTACCATTCTAGTTCCGAGCTCTATTATTCGGCCTGTCGCATCTAGGTGCCTCGACTGTCGAGGCTGCATGAACTGCCAACTGCCACGAAGCTCTCAAAGCAAACCCGCCAAAACCGTCGGAGCAGCAGCGCTTTTCTCTGAATGCGGAGAGGCCTAGCAGCCTGCAGCCATGCAGGTGTACCCGGCACGGATGTCTCGTAAACTGCCTGCTGCTATGGCACTGGGCACCGATTTTAGGTGCTGACCTGCTTCGCAGGCGCAATTCATTAGAGAGCACCTGCAGAGTCTCCACGGGCGAACCCAAAGGGTCCTAGCTGGTGTTCTGGAGGATGCTTTCCCAAATCATAACTAATGGTACCTCCCGTTATGCAAAACCCTACATTCCACCATCTAGGTACTCAAGACCCTTTGGGGAAGTCATGTCAGGGTTTAGGGCTTGGATTTCTGGTACAGAAGCCTTGGCAAGGTTGGGATTGTGACGTGTGGAATTAGGGAGCATGGCTGCAAAGAAGGTGCGCAGTCATGCTGGTCTTTTCACCAGCATGTAGAATTTTCTACGGACAGGTACAAAGTGGGTCGTAATTGACCCTGTTGCAATCAAAGTAGTAAGAAGTTTGCGGGAGTCCACCGAATCAACATTCCCAGCTTATCTGGTCGCCATTCACCGCTAGGTTGCCTAAAGCTCCGGCAGCATTCTCCTTGGCTTTCGCCGTGCCAGTTGACAGGAGGAGGACCAATGGTTCCACAGCGCCAGCTGCGAGGATGTCGGTTTGACGTTCCTTTCGGATCGCCAGGTGTTCCAAGGTCCCTGCAGCAAAGGCTTGGGCGTCAGGACTGCCTGTTGTAAGCACCCCAACCAAGATCGGGATGGCTTCCGCCTGGACCAGCTCTTCGTGGTTCGCTTCGTTCGTGGCAAGACTCGCCATGGTTTTCGCTGCGTTTTCCCGGCCGCCTCAGTACTCACTGCTCGTCGTCAAGAGTGTGCCATCTAGGACAAAAATGCAAGGCCAATCATATACGATCTTAGTTAGTAATTCTCCAGGTAGGGTGTAGCTGTGTGGCATTGTGGGGATCTCCTTATGAGCCCACAAAAGACCGTGTTAGCTCCATCAACTCTCGTAAGACCGTAATAAGGCCTTCAAAGCTCGAGATGAAACCTGAATAATTGCCCGTAGTTGAGTCCCTGCCTGGACCCCACAAGTATGTAGAATTATAGCCTTTGCTATAGGTTTCGGGCCATTATTGTACCCACTTTTGAGGGTCTAGGTATAATCGTCTACAAGGACGATAGAGGAACCCGACAGGACTGATCCCTATAACAGCCTGCAAGGATTACAGAATCCCAAGGGTCCTAGGTACTCGGTTTTAGGATAGTAGTTATGTAGGTTTGGATTTTGGCATATGATTCTTAGGAACTTGGACCGTTGGGGGAACCCCAAGGAGAGGACTAATTATAGGATCCTTAAGGGAGGGTGGTTCAAGGGGGGAGAGGGTATAAGGAATCCTTTGGGGACTGTAAGGGAACCTTAGGGAGTACTAGAATTAGGGATCACTAGGCTAATATACCCCCCTTGGACCCCCTCCCTTAAGGATACTACAAACTAAGCCTACCGCGCAGGCTGCCGTTGCCGAGGAGTTTCGCTAGCGGCCGGCCGGGTTTGGCCTCGCGACAGGACGAGTAACACTTCCCGAAACTGAGGGATCATCATAAGAGTTCTATGGCTGTCAGGTGATACTGTATGGGTTACTGTAAGGGTGATATGGGAGCTATCCTGTGGTACTACTTAATGTATGAGAGGCCTAGATGGTTTGGGGCTTCGGGGCTGTAGGGATCAGGATTTATAAGAGTTTAGGGTGCAGTGTTTCAGGTACGTTCCGAAACTTCAACGATAGAGGGCTCCACAATGCTGCACTAGACTTTTCTAGCCTTCAGCTCTTAAGAGTTTCCTCACTCAAGCTGAGAACCTCACGTTCAGGGTTTGCTGTAGGCTTTGGGGCCTGCCCTGCAATTCACTTGCGCGCGGCCTTGCGGATGGCCTCATGGTTGGTTGAGTCTTCAGCTAGCAGCGCGAGCACTCCTCACAGAATAGCAAGTTGTCTTATCCCGGATGTTTCGGGTGGTTCGGGTGAGGCTTGCATATAGTTCCCTTCGAAGTTGCGCAAAGAGTGTGGCACGCTTCCCATCTGCACCACCTTAAGCAGCCATAACAGCAGGAACCCACATGGTTCATGAGCATACAGCTCTTGCATGGCTCAGCTCGAAACGATGGTCTGGAAGGCAAAGAACACTGGTCCATATTATTACTATTATCATTATTGTTATTATTGTTTTTTGTTATTATTGTTGTTATTATTGTTATTAGTATTATTATTGTTAATATTATTGTTGTTACTATTTTTGTTATTATTATCTTTATTATTATTATTATTGTTATTATTACTATTATTATTATTGTTATTGTTATTATTAATAATCTTGGTGTGTGCGTCGACCCTCCCGAAAAATTTTAAGGGATCTGGGCCTGGGAGCCTCGCATATGATGATGACTGATGATGATGATGGTGATGATGATGTTGCGGCCCATGAACCTTGAACAAGCCTCGGAACCTGATGACATTGATGACAGATGATGACGATGAGGACTCCACGGGGCATGCTTAATTTTCCAAGCCTCGATGCTGACTGGTTACCCTCAGTCAGGGAGTCTGTGTTCGACTGAATCTGCGACGGAACAAGACTCGCCGCAAGCAACCCAGCTCCCTGGGCTGAGACCTGTGCTGAGCCTGACAACCCAACGAACTATTCTACCTGGGAGCCTGGGAACCTAGGAACCGAACCTTTGCCGAGCCTCGTGATGATTGTCAGATTGTCATGTCACGGCACATGTCTCAGCCCAGCCAGGGAGGGAGTCTTGCGGCAGATCTTCAACCGCAGATGCATTCGGCAACAGTCGCAAAGCCGGACTGGTGAGGAGCAGCATCATCATATTATGATGATGTTTCTCCTAACCAGTCCGGCTTCCCGAGTAGCGGTTGAGAGCATGCCGAGCTTGCACACGCTCTCCTGCAGCCCGTGTCTGGGAACAGGCAAACAGGCAAAGAGTGTTAGTCTCCAGCAACCTTTTAGAAACTCTCAGACCAATCCGGCTGGACTACAGACAACTTGCAAGTCAACTCTACAAGCCCGTGGCACGCATATCCTCTGGGCCCCCTGGGCCTGGAAGCCTCGCATATGACTGATGACTGATGATGATGATGGTGATGATGATGTTGCGGCCCATGAACCTTGGACGGGCCTGGGAACCTGATGACATTGATGACTGATGATGTTGTGGCCCATGAACCTTGAACGGGCCTGGGAACCTGATGACATTGATGACAGATGATGACGATGAGGACTCCACGGGGCATGCTATTAGCCTCGATGATGACTGTCATGCCACGGCACAGGTCTCAGCCCAGCTATTCTACCTGGGAGCCTGGGAACCTAGGAACCGAACCTTTCCCGAGCCTCGTGATGATTGTCATGTCACGGCACATGTCTCAGCCCAGCCAGGGAGGGAGTCTTGCGGCAGATCTTCAGCCGCAGATGAATTCGGCAACAGTCGCGAAGCCGGACTGGTTAGGAGAAACTTAATTAAGTTCATTTGCGATTGCCGAGCTGAACCTGGAAGCCGATACGACACGGGCTGAAGGAGAACATGCCGAGCTTCGACACGCTCTCCTGCAGCCCGTGTCTGGGAACAGGCAAACAGGCAAAGAGTGTTAGAACCCAGCAACCTTGTGAAACCTAAACTCTCAGACCAATCCGGCTGGACTACAACTTGCAAGTCAACTCTACAAGCCCGTGGCACGCATATCCTCTGGGCCCTCTGGGCCTGGAAACCTCGACTGATGACTGAAGATGATGATGGTGATGGTGATGATGATGTTGCGGCCCATGAACCTTGAACGGGCCTGGGAACCTGATGACATTGATGACTGATGATGGTGATGATGATGTTGCGGCCCATGAACCTTGAACGGGCCTGGGAACCTGATGACATTGATGACAGATGATGACGATGAGGACTCCACGGAACATGCTTCAAAATTCATGATTAACTTTTATTATTATATTTTATCAGCCCAGGGAGCTGGGTTGCCAGCGGAGCAATTCAAAGTTCTGTCGAACACAGACTCCCTGACTGAGGGTAACAGACTGAGCCTGGCAACCCAACGAACTATTCTACCTGGGAGCCTGGGAACCTAGGAACCGAACCTTTCCCGAGCCTCGTGATGATTGTCATGTAACGGCACATGTCTCGGCCCAGCCAGGGAGGGAGTCTTGCGGCAGATCTTCAGCCGCAGATGAATTCGGCAACAGTCGCGAAGCCGGACTGGTTAGGAGAAACTTAATAAATTTAATCATTTGCGGTTGCCGAGCTGAACCTGGAAGCCGATACCACACGGGCTGGCAGGAGAACACCTCGAGCTTCGACACGCTCTCCTGCAGCCCGTGTCTGGGAACAGGCTAACAGGCAAAGAGTGTTAGAACCCAGCAACCTTGTGAAACCTTCAACTCTCAGACCAATCCGGCTGGACTACAACTTGCAAGTCAACTCTACAAGCCCGTGGCACGCATATCCTCTGGGCCCTCTGGGCCTGGAAACCTCGACTGATGACTGATGACTGAAGATGATGATGGTGATGGTGATGATGATGTTGCGGCCCATGAACCTTGAACGGGCCTGGGAACCTGATGACATTGATGACTGATGATGGTGATGATGATGTTGCGGCCCATGAACCTTGAACGGGCCTGGGAACCTGATGACATTGATGACAGATGATGACGATGAGGACTCCACGGAACTATTATTATATTTTATCAGCCCAGGGAGCTGGGTTGCCAGCGGAGCAATTCAAAGTTCTGCCGAACACAGACTCCCTGACTGAGGGTAACAGACTGAGCTTGGCAACCCAACGAACTATTCTACCTGGGAGCCTGGGAACCTAGGAACCGAACCTTTCCCGAGCCTCGTGATGATTGTCATGTAACGGCACATGTCTCGGCCCAGCCAGGGAGGGAGTCTTGCGGCAGATCTTCAGCCGCAGATGAATTCGGCAACAGTCGCGAAGCCGGACTGGTTAGGAAAACTTATTTTAGCCGAGCTGAACCTGGAAGCCGATACCACACGGGCACGGCATGCAGGAGAACACCTCGAGCTTCGACACGCTCTCCTGCATGCCCGTGAACCTGGGACGGCGCGGAAGCGGCAGAATCTCTGCCGCTTCCACACTGTTTTTCTCCAGAAATTGTGACACCTAAAACTCTCAGACCAATCCGGCTGGACTACAACTTGCAAGTCAACTCTACAAGCCCGTGGCACGCATATCCTCTGGGCCCTCTGGGCCTGGAAGCCTCGCATATGACTCAGATGACTGATGATGATGATGATGGTGATGATGATGTTGCGGCCCATGAACCTGGAACGGGCCTGGGAACCTGATGACATTGATGATCGATGATGACGATGAGGACTCCACGGCGCATGCTTAATTTTCCAAGCCGTTGAGCCTGGACCTGCAATTGATGTTCCGCGTGCACGCCGTGCATTCCCCGCAGCATCAATTCGAACCAGGTGTTTCCAGTGGAAACACCTGGTTCGATTGATGCTGCGTGTGGCGCCTGGGGCCTGAAGTCTGTTGCTGCTCTGTTGCATGCACCGGCAGTGAACATCCACGGAACGGCCACCGGCAAGGTTTCCATGTCCCCAGACTCCCTCAGCGACTCTGCCACGGTCATCTGTCCGCCCTTAAAGGGTGGACAGATGACGGTGGCAGAGGCGAACCCAGGCGAACAACCATGGAGCCTGGCAGCAACCTTAAAATCTTAAATATTGGGAGCCTGGGAGCCTGGGAACCTATGACTAGGAACCAGTCTCAGCAACTCAGGCCACAAAGTCGGAGCGTCGGCTGGCGCCGGTGTGGGCACCAAAGCAGCCTGGCAACACGGGGAGCGACTGGGTTGCCTATCAGCAGTGACAGTGAAATTACATCATCCAGGGTCCTTTTAGGTGGGATGTTGGGCACCCACGAAGCAACCCTTCAATGCATAGAAAAGACCCTTCAATGCAACTTTTTTGAGAATCAGCGCGTTCAAGGGTCACAAGGTTGCATCCAAGGGTCCCTCAAAGACTAAGATGCTGCTGGATGTTGGCTGGGCACCCACGATAAAACCCTTCAATGCATCCAAAAGACCCTTCAATGCACCTCTCTTAAGAATCAGCGTGTTCAAGGGTCAAAAGGTTGCATCCAAGGGTCCCTCAAAGATGCTGCTGGATGTTGGGCACCCACGATAAAATTCCTTCAATGCAACTTTTTTGAGAATCAGCGCGTTCAAGGGTCACAAGGTAGCATCCAAGGGTCCCTCAAAGATGCTGGATGTTGGGCACCCACGATACAACCCTTCAATGCATCGAAAAGACCCTTCAATGCACCTCTCTTAAGAATCAGCGCGTTCAAGGGTCAAAAGGTTGCATCCAAGGGTCCCTCAAAGATGGCTGGATGTTGGGCATCCACGAAGCAACCCTTCAATGCTTCCGGGTTTAGGGTTTAAGGTTTAGGGTTTAGGGGTTTAGGGTTTAGGCTGGTTTAGGGTTTAGGGTAAAAGACCATTTCAATGTACCTTTTTGGAGATTCAGCGCATTCAAGGGTCACAAGGTTGCATCCAAGGGTCCCTCAAAGATGCTGGATGTTGGACACCCACGAAGCAACCCTTCAATGCATCGAAAAGACCCTTCAATGCACCTTCTCGGAGATTCAGCGCATTCAAGGGTCACAAGGTTGCATCCAAGGGTCCCTCAAAGATGCTGGATGTTAGTAGGCATCCACGAAGCAACCCTTCAAGGCATCCAAAAGACCCTTTAATGCACATGTTTTAAGAATCAACGCAGTCAAGGGTCACAAGGTTGCATCCAAGGGTCGCTGACTGTCAAGCCATTATGACCGCCATGTACCAGACCCTGCACTCAATCAAGTCAGGCTGGCCAGACGGATGTCGAGATTTCGGGCGCCAACTGCAGCAACACCACTTCCTTGCCATTGTCAGTACAAAGACCCTTTAACTTCAGCAGAAGTTTCAATAGACCAATTGCATCCAAGGGTCTTTTTAAGCGGAATGTTGGGTACCCACGAAGCAACCCTTCAATGCATCAACAAGACCCTTCAATGCACCTTTTTTGAGAATCAGCGCGTTCAAGGGTGACAAGGTTGCATCCAAGGGTCTTTGTAGTAGGGATGCGGGATGTTGGGCGCCAACGATACAACCCTTCAATGCATCCCAAAGACCCTTCAATGCACCTTTATTGAGAATCAGCGCGTTCAAGGGTCACAAGGTTGCATCCAAGGGTCTTTGTAGGCATGCGGGATGTTGGGCACCCACGAAGCAACCCTTCAATGCATCGAACAGACCCTTCAATGCACCTCGGAGAATCAGCGCATTCAAGGGTCATCAGGTTGCAATTCAAGGGTCGATGCATCACCCGTCAAGCCATTATGACCGCAGTTGGCCAGCCTGTACGCAGGCGCCCGTCCCACTGCAGGAGGACCTGGCGAGAATAATGGTCTAAGTACGACTCAAATGCATGAGACTCACCGGCTCGCCTCGGCGCGGGTTTGGAGGAGCCTGCTAGCCGAGAATCGTCCGCTGTCCTGGTCAGAGAAAACATCAACAAGTCTTGACAAAGACGCGCTAGCAAATCGAGCTGCATCGGCTACCTCCCGAAATTTGATTCCCGTGCAGCCAGTCGGTATTGTCATCGTCGGCTACTGTACAAGCTAAGGTTTCAATGGCCCACACAGCGACAGTCGTGCCAGGGAGCGGACAAAGTAAACTAAAAAATCACCAGCTCACAGCTCCAAGCCTGGGAGCCTGGGAGCCTTGGGAGCCTTTGACTCCGGGCGAGAAGTGCCACGATCGCCTGAGACCTCACTGCCGGCTGCCCTTACCACCTCCGGCTTCTGCTTGGCCTTGGGCACAGGGTTGTGCTTCCTCTCGGGCACCTTAGGCTGGCATACGAAAAGTTAGTCAAAATGATTATTTTTTTAACTTAAATGTTACTGTTGAATATGCCAAGAAACTCCATCAGAATATGAAAACAAACCGGCAGGCACACGGCCACGGGCTTCAATCGCCAACCTGCTCCTCGAAGGGTAGTCCGGGAGAATT
>CAJNDT010005779.1:763251-770751 GCA_905221615.1 Symbiodinium sp. CCMP2592 | reverse complement strand
CTGAAAGAGGGTCTCATTCCAGTCAGGTTCTTCACTCAGCATGCCTGGTCGTACCGAGCTGTCTGCAGCGAGGCAGATTCAAGGCCAGAAGCAGTAGAACACAAACGTACATGAGGGCAGGGTGCTTTGAAACTAAACCTTGTGGCCTTGACGACGATGGGTCGATGTCGATGCGGTCCCTCGCAGCATCGAATCATCCTGGCGACAGCCAAGATCCGCTGTCAAATTAATTAAACTTGACTGTCCAACGCAGCACGGGTCCTGACAGCTTCCTTGGCGCTGCGGCCGTGGACCACGCTTGCACATCTCCCTGCCTGCAAAGAACGACATGTGAACCAGGTTACATGTGGAATTTGGGTGCGTTCACATGACTCACGACACTGGCCTCTGCTTTTTCGGACAACCCCCGCGCTGAGAATTAAAATAATTGAATTAGGGATCCCAGCCAGTCTTGCGCCAGACCTTGGAGCCTGGGAACCTGGTAGCCGCGACACGCCCTGCAAACAGCTTGTCACGACGCACTTCACCACTTCGGCAAGATGCAACGCACGGCACTGTGCGGAATCGGTTACAACGAGGAAACTCACTGCATCTCACATTGCATGCAATCTTGCCCCCATGCTCGGATATGCTGCTAACTGAACACACGAAGGCTATGAAAGTCACACCCTACTAACTAACCCTGAAACACTTTAACCGACTCTAAACACACGTTAAACCATACGAGCCATCATCAAATAAAAATGGAGGCTCAGTCGAGTCATTTCTGATTCAGACAGAGCTCCGGCCACCGCCGCTTTCCGGGGTATGGAGCACAGCCGACCAACACAAACAGCCCCCATTTACCGGCTCGAAGCACCTTTGTGCAGCACGTGTGACTTGCAGCGGGGCAATTGGCTAAGTCGCTGCGTGTTTTCCACAGCTCGGGCCACTGCTTGCACCACGCTCTCCGTCCGGCCTCCCCCTTGGGCATGAAGGGATTCCCGGTCTCCACCTCAAACACCACGCAAGCATAGGCCCACATATCCACAGCTGCAGTCAGCAGCTGCTTTCTGACACCGCAGTCTCCATCGCCATTCACACGAGCGGGCCACAGATCCGGAGGTCGATAGGCAGCCGTGACATACTGCAGGAACCTGGGAGCCTGAGAAGCCTTCTGGAGCCGTGCCATGTTCTCACTCATGCCGAAGTCGCACACCTGCACCTGATCTGTGCAAGGGCACCAAAGAACATTGCAAGGTTTCACATCCAAGTGTAGGATGCCTGCGTCATGCAAGGTCTGCAGTGCACTTCTCAGCTGAGCTGCCACAGACCACGTCCTCGGCTTGCCATGCGCCGCAGGATTTCGAAGTGCGGGTGCCAGGCTGGGCCCACATAGGCTAGTAGCCATCCATGGCCAAGGTCTGCCCGTGACACCCGAGCTGACAAGAAGCGGGAACCACATCATCTTCTGCTGCGGACCGGCCTTCATTAGAAGCTTCATCTGCTCCACTTCGTGCCTGCAATCCGCGGGGCCATCGGAGCCACGATAAACCTTCACCGCCACGTTAAGGCCGCTTTGCGGATGCTGGCAACTGTAGACACTGCCATAGGCTCCGCCTCCAATTGGAGCCCTTGCACCATTAAGCTCAAATGGGCCAACGCGACCGCCAGATTCGTCAGCGGCAGGGGGGTCCTTCGCCTCGTCGGGGCCGCCCGCACTGGTCGTGGAGCCCCGCATCCTGATGCCAAGAACGGCCAGTGCACTTCGCTGAGCCATGAACTCATCTTTGCTCCTCGCCCTGAATGGTGCCTTCTGCTTGTCGGTCATGCCCTGCCAGACTGCGCCAAGATGCTTCATCTCATTGAGAAACTCGTGCTTGGGAGCGCCTTTCTTGACTGCGGAGTTTTCCTGGAACCAGATGACGAAGGCCCTTCGAGCCTTGGGGACCAAGCCGTCTTTCACAGCCTGCTTCCGCAAGCTCTGCGATTTGCTGCCACCATGCTGGCACCCCCGGGGCATCCGACGAGAAGCCGTCTTGAGACTGGTTTTGCCCCAGAGGCGTCTGGTAGGCCTCCATCGGCAGCCCATGTCGAACCCAAGCAGGGAACCTCAGAGCCTGGGAACCTGGGGCCATAACGGCTCGCTTTAATGCATTCAGGCGACTACAACAACATCCTCGGCGAGTCCTATTTCAATGTCATGCCACAATAAGAGCATTTCGGCTTTTTCAGGCGACAGTAGTCACTGCTACACACTACTGACAAAACTGAGCCCGGCAAAAGGTCAAGAGCCTGAGAACCTGGGAGCCTAGGTGCCTGCGCTGGTGCCTGAGCTGGCGGATTCGGTCGAAGTGAAACATCATCACTGCGGTTGATCGCGGGGGCTATCTGGCTCAGCAGGTGCCTCGTCCTGGTCGTCTTGGTTGGACAAGCTCTCCAGAACGTGCGGGAAATGCTTCTTCACCGCCTTGGCATTCTCGTCCGAGTAAAGAGTGGATCCCTCCAAAGCCATCATTCCGCAAGCTGCGCGATCAGCAACCGCCTGGACCCACGACATGTGCTCCTTGTTGAGGCCTCGGATAATTTAAATAAAATCAAATGACAATGATCTGACGAATCTACTGGACAAGTAAGGGTGCTGCAAAGCCCGTGGTATGCGATGCCGGCAGTCAAAGAAGCCTCCATCAGAGCACCGGTGCCAGCCGTGAGGTCAAACGCTGCCTCCGCGCAAAACTCCTCAATGATGGCATTCCAATATGCTATCGGCTTCGACTCGTTCCAGAACAAGGGTACGTCGGAGCCGTGGCGATCCTGCCCGTCCTCTGGCGGTGTCGGGAGGTCGCCGGTTGTTGCCGGAGCAATGATCTTCTTCTTGGTGTCTGCAGACACGAGGGGCATTTCAGAAACCGCACGGTACTCCACGCCTGAGTAAGTGCCTTGGTACGTAGAAGCCTCGCCGCAGACTGTGAAGGAGCCTTTCTTCGTCGTCTGAATCTTGGTGCGTGCGACCGGGAACTTAACCGCTCCTGTCTCCACCTTCTTTGCAGCCAGCGGAACGCGGCGAGTGCGACCAGTTCTCGGCGGGCACCCACCTGAGTACACGATGGTGCACTCCTCGGTGTGCTGCTGGTTCAGCAGGAGGTCTTCCTTAAAGAACCAGGTGCAGCCTTTGAGCCTTGGAGCCTGGGAGCCTTGTCACATCACCCCGCCAAGACTCGGACACGCGGCGAATTTCCCGCATTCTGCCGTCGAAGAGTACAACGAAATCCTCGGGCCCAGAAATGTCTTTGGCAAAGGCACAGATCTCTTTCCATTCCTCGCTTGGCGGAGTGCCCTTGAGCCACGGGTCGGTACCAGCCTCTGACAAGAGATCCGCACTGGCAACGATCAGGCGGTGCGAAGAGTTTAAGGTGCCCTTGTGCGTGAAGACCTTGCCGCAACCTCTGAACGCATTGACTAGGCAGTCCTTCGAGATCTTGTTCGGTACCGATAACGACACGAACTTGCGGCGTTCCGTTTGCACCGCCTTCCACTGCCGCTCACGCTCGACACATTCCTCGGGTGTGTCAGCTTCAGAAGCCTTGGCCAGGCTTTGGAGCAAACTCGGAGCAGGAGCCGCAGATGTGGCACCAACGGACTTCGTGCTGTTGTCGAACTTGTCGACAATGATCTTCATCTGAGTGATAAGCGCACATGGCTCCTCGTGCTCCGTGTCATCCGAGCTTCCAAGCTGTGCAGCTGTCAATGCCTTTGCAAGGCCATCTTCACTCGAAGCCAGCATGCAGCAATCCTTCTAGTACTTCCCCGACATCAGCTCCAGCAGCAAATCCAAAAGCATGCCAATGGCTTTGTTGAAACCCTCTTTAACAGCTCCAATCTTGGACTGCGGAACAGGGCGCTCCACGTCCTCTGGGTCCTCGCCGTCCATGTCGTCCTCTCCAGCAGCCCCTTGATCAGCATCAGCATGGCAGAGATATTTCTCCCAACATGTGGAAGGGCAACGGAGTTCAGCCAAAATCCCTGTCAGCTTAACCTTGTCCGGCTCAGGCAACTTGTTCGCCAGCTTTGCTGCATAATCGAAGACCTCTGTCAGTGTTCAAGCTGCCGATGACTTGCAACACTCCGCAAAAAAAAAAATACACACGCTAGTCAGAATAGTTACAATGCCTGCACCACCAGCATGCGCGACAACCAAAAGCCAGCATCGCCTGTCTTCCGGTCGCGATCCAGAAACTTCTCGGTGCATTTAGCTGGCGTGACCATGTTCATGCGCAGGGCCAGCGTCAAGGAGTCGATCATCCAGGCCGTCAGGTCTACAGCGTTTCTGGTAGCAGATGCGAGCTTGTTGGCCAGCGATAACAGCTTGCTCAACTTCGAGTACTGACTGCTCAAGATGCCCCGCCCAAATTCCAGCTCCAATCTCCGGGCAGCCTTCGCCACGGGACCGGATGGACCCCGCAGCACTGCAACAGCTGCTGTGGCAGCCTGGTGTAAGGCCTTGTTGTACAAGGTGTTGTTGTACCTCAAGTTCTGTTCCTCACCATCCTGGACTTTTTCGACCTTGAGCAGCTGGACAGTCTTTGCAAATGTCCAAAAGGTGTCGTACAGGCCAGGGTGCCCGAGTGCCTTGACTTTCTCTGAAGCAAGATTGCGACTCTTCGCAATCTCCCCTGCGCTGGAACACAAGCGAACCTGTATCGTGACAGTGCAGCCACGCTCCCACAAAATCTCCAAAACTGCTTTGTCCTGCCAAGTGCAAGCACACATCAGTCAGATGAATCAATAACATGTCATGTCATGTGAACACAAGCAGCAACTGTCCTGGGAGAATAGGGCTTTGAAGACGGCCAAGTACCAAGCCCACAACACAAACACGCCGCTAGCAAGATGCAACGAGCTGTTGAACTCTTCGTGAATCACGTCAGATGCTGACTCCGTGAGGACAATCATCTCACAAGGCCACGTCAGCCGGTTTCGTGACGTTTTTTGTTTCTTCTTTGCAGCTTCACGCGATACAACTGTGCTGAAAGCAACTTTCTTGGAGAAGAAAGCGTCTTCGAAAGTTTGGAGATCCTGCCAGCACACATCCTCAGACGCACTGGCAAACGCTTCGGTGGCCAGCCACAGCGCGAGGCCACTGGCTTCGTAAAGTCCAGATGATGTCAGGGACGCTTGGCAGTCATCTTTGCTCCACACAGCCTGACAAACGACAACGGTCAAACAATAATAAATGACATTGATCGACATGCGCCCGCCTTGTATCCGGTCAAATCCCCCATCTTGGCTTCTGCGTTGATGGCAAGCGGCGGTGTCTTGAACATCTGCTTGGCCTGCGGAAACTTCAGAGGGAGCTGGCTGCGGACCTCGGGCAGGCACGGCATGCAGCACTGTTAGCCGCGAGACGGGACACGGTATCAAGAACTCAGCGAAGGGCCCACCATGGCACGATGTTTGCCAGGGCTTCTTGAGCACTGGCCTGCTTCACATGGCGTGCCACACATCATCATCACACACGTCATACTGCTCCGAAAATGCTGAGCTCAGAACGGTTGGGTCGGTGGGCAAATCCGGCACTTTTGCCATTGAGCGCGAGTACAGAAGCCTGGGAACCTGGGAGCCGAGTAGCCTTCCACGGAACCGTTTGGAGTCTTGCGGTGCAGCGCAAGGCAATAAGACTGCTGCAGTGCAGGACATGCTGCAAACAAACACAAACTGACGTCGACAGCGGTCCTTTGTAGTCGTGGGCCCTGCCACAGTTTGTCGACGAGCGGCTTGAGCTTTACATGTCCATTTAAATCAAGTTGGCAGCACAGTAAGGAAGCATCAAAATCCTACTATGCTGCTGATGAGTCATCTAAACATGACGACACCAAGCCGGCGCCACATGGACCTTGGAGCCTGGGAGCCTAGGAGCCTGGGAGACGCCTCAGCTGGGCATCAACGGCAGCGAGGGCATCCTGGTCGCGGCGGAGCGGCTTGTTGGAGACGTCCACCTGTTCCTTCAAGCGCCGTTTGTGCTCCACCAGCTTGGAGCGCTGAGCCTCAAGGAGAATGTCTGAGTGCTTCCTGGGGTTGCTCATGCTCACGATGACCATCTCGATCCCGGACCTGCGTACCTTCAAGTTGCCGGTGCGGATCCGCTCTGCCAGGTCATTGCCATTGAGCATCCAGAAGTACCCCATCGGATGGAGAACCGGCGGTGACTGGTTGATGACGCCCTCGCAGCTGAACTCGAGCATGTCCATGTCGAGCTGCTTGAGGGCAAAAAAGCCCAACGTGGCCGCTGCGTGCGTGGACGAAGAAACCGGGAACAGGGATGCACCGGGATCCGGAAGGAACGGATCCCCCTGCGCAGCGAACACGTGGTTCCGGGCCAAGACGTTCACGAGGGCAGATGTGTCCTCCTTGCTAATGTCGAAGCCGCCGCCGCCGCCGCCTTCCTCCGACTTGACCGCCGTGTAGCACATGAAGCCCAAACCCCCGCCAAGGTCGGGCCCGGGTGCACGGGTCTGCCAGGCGCGGCTGGTCGTGGCCTGCACCATGACGTGCCTTGATCGGACGCAATACCCTGGACCCCTAAACCCCTAAACCCCTGAACCCTTGAACCCCTGAACCTCTGAACCCCTGAGCCTATAATTAATATAAAATTAAATAACAATACATGAAAAGACTTCCTGGCGTCCGATGTACTCGAATTCAAGGCTCCAGTTCGCCTCGTCGTGGAAAGGCAGCTCCTGGCAAGGATCCGAGAACAGCGGAACATAGTAGCCGCCATCCTCCACCACAATGTCTCTTGCAGAGCACGCTTCGGCCAGATTTTTCTTGGTGAACAGTGTGAGAACCACGAACTGGGTCTCCCCAATGGCTTCTGTCAGCTGGCGGCGCGATGAGCGCAGCTTCGCCTTCACAGGCTTGTCTGCAGCAGACGGGGCCGCCCCCAACTTGCGCATGGCTTCCTTGCGCTGCCATGTGATGGCGTCCAGTTTCGTCGCCAGAAACAAGGCACGGAAGCCGATCTCCGGTGACTCGTAATAGGAATCCTTCTCAAACTCGGAAGCCGCCTCCACACTCTTCGCGTAGTCACTTGCCCTCAGCGCACAGTAGCCGAGACGCGACCAAGATCTCTGAGACTGAGTCTCTATCACTGGGTTCTCCTCCGGCTCGGCGATGATGGTGTGTGCCATATCTGCGGCGGCTGCTTTAGGATCGGCTGCGGCCATTTTCGCAGGCGGCATTGGGACCTAGTAGCCTATGTGAGCCAGGGAGCCTTGGAGCCTGGTGCCGCAGAAGCCTCGTATCAGATGCTGATAGTGACATGGCAAGACTGACACAACACACTGTCGCATGCAACTGTCATGTTCTGACAACTCAGCCACACAGCCAACCATGACTGAAATGAAACGACTTTGGGCCTGCACCTCGACGTCCAGCTTGTCGACGACAACAGCCTCAGACAATGCAGTGACAAGTGACATGTGCATTGAAGGGTCATTTGCGTGCGTTGAAGGGTCATTCGTG